>PISX010012511.1:0-30021 GCA_004024625.1 Mellivora capensis
CACCTCACACCAGTTAGAATGGCCAAAATCAGCAAGACAGGAAACAACGTGTGTTGGAGAGGATGTGGAGAAAGGGGAACCCTCTTACACTGTTGGTGGGAATGCAAGTTGGTGCAGCCACTCTGGAGAACAGTGTGGAGGTTCCTCAAGAAGTTAAAAATAGAGCTTCCCTATGACCCTGCAATTGCGCTACTGGGTAATTACCCCAAGGATACAGATGTGGTGAAAAGAAGGGCCATCTGTACCCCAATGTTTACAGCAGCAATGGCCACGGTCGCCAAACTGTGGAAAGAACCAAGATGCCCTTCAACAGACGACTGGATAAAGAAGATGTGGTCCATATACACTATTATTATGCCTCCATCAGAAAGGATGAATACCCGACTTTTGTAGCAACATGGACGGGACTGGAAGAGATTATGCTGAGTGAAATAAGTCAAGCAGAGAGTCAATTATCATATGGTTTCACTTATTTGCGGTGCATAACAAATAACACGGAGGACATGGGGAGATGGAGAGGAGAAGGGAGTTGAGGGAAATTGGGGGGGAGATGAACCATGACAGACTATGGACTCTGAAAAATAACCTGAGGGTTTTGAAGGGGCGGGGGGTGGGAGGTTGGGGGAGCCTGGTGGTGGGTATTGTGGAGGGCACGCACGCATTGCATGGAGCACTGGGTGTGGTGTAAAACTATGTATGACTTCTGTTACACTGAAAAGAAATTTAAAAAAAAAAAGAAAGGATGAATACCCAACTTTTGTAGCAACATGGATGGGACTGGACTGGAAGAGATTATGCTGAGTGAAATAAGTCAAGCAGAGAGTGTCAATTATCACATGGTTTCACTTATCTGCGGAGCATAACAACACGGAGGACATGGGGAGATGGAGAGGAGAAGGGAGTTGAGGGAAATTGGGGCAGGGGGAGATGAACCATGAGAGACTATGGACTCTGAAAAACAACCTGAGGGTTTTGAAGGGGCGGGGGTTGGGAGGTTGGGGGAGCCAGGTGGTGGGTATTATGGAGGGCAGGCATTGCATGGAGCACTGGGTGTGGTGTAAAACTATGAATTCTGTTACGCTGAAAAGAAATGAAATAAAAAATAAATAAAAATGAATTTAACCCCCCCCCAAAAAAAAGAAAATTAATGACTACTAAGTTTTGTAACTTGAAAATCATGAGATTAAAAAAAAACACACAATGACAAAAATGACTAATATAAACAAAATTAAAGGAAGGAAAAGGCAAGGAGACAAAAAAACAAACAAAAATGCCAGAAAGCTTAAAGAACATTATAGAATAAAGTCTAGTAACCTAATAAACTTAAATAAGTAAATGGGTGAATGAGTAAGTGGGTGGTGGGTAAAGTATCCTAGTAAATAATGTCAGAATGAGTAAAAAAAATAAATAAATAAAAATCCTACATTTGAATGCTTTCTTTGCTGTAAGCAGTGTGACCTATAAAGCAAATGTAACCAAGGCACTCTGCTGCAGAAAATCCTACAACGTCCTTAATCTGCAGGCTAGAGTCCAAACACCTCAGCATCGCAGAAAACCCTTCAAAACCTTGTCTGTCTCTAGCACAGTTGTTCTCCAACTAAACACTATTTATTTGAGCACCTTAAAAAAAACCAGGTTATCTCTCACATTTAGCTATTTTTCATACTATTCTGACTTTCTTCCCTCATTTGCTGAGTCTGGTTAATTAAGTCTCATCTGAAATTATCTTCTACCAGCATGCCTTCCCTGACCTCCTTAGATCAGAAAGACACCAACTACAACATTATTATGCTTTTTAGCTGTATTGCAAGTGTGTTTCCTTGGTTGTTACCTCCTGGAAGGACTTAAATAAGCTTAAAACACAATGAAATGAGAAAAAAAATTTATGCACTTCATTACATCAAAATAAAAATTTCTTTGCAATCAAGAGCATCAAGAACAAAAAAGGCATACCTATGACAGAATGGGAGGTGGTATATGAAATGTTTAGAACTAATATAACTTTGTTAAACAACGTGTCTTAGAAATTATCAAGAAAAAACAAAAGACAGCAACTCCAATAAAAATATAACCAATAAATTATAAACAGCTATTTTACAAGAAAGGAAATTTCAAAGACCATTAGTATATAAGAAATGAAAATTTCAACAATCATTTAGACTGTTAAACAACCCATCAGGAATTTATCAGATAAAGGGCTAGTATCCAAAATCTATAAAGAACTTAAAAAAACAATAAATCCAGTCAAGAAATGGGCAGAAGTAATGAACAGACATTTCTCCAAAGAAGATATACAAATGTACAACAGACGCATGCAAAAATGTTCAATACCACTCATGATCAGGGAAATACAAATCAAAACCACAGCGAGATACCACCTCACACCAGTCAGAATGGCTAAAATTAACAAGTCAGGAAATTACAGATGTTGGCAAGGATGCGGAGAAAGGGGAACACTCTTACACTGCTGGTGGGAATGCAAGCTGGGGCAGCCACTCTGGAAAACAGCATGGGGATTCCTCAAAAAGTTAAAAACAGAGCTACCCTATGACCAGCAATTGCACTACTAGGTATTTACCCTGAAGATACAAATGTAGTGATTCAAACATACAATATTCATAGCAGCAACATCCACAATAGCCAAACTATGCAAAGGGTCCAATGTTCACTGACAGATGAATGGATAAAGAAGATGTGGTATATATGTACAATGGAATATTACTCAGCCATCAAAAAATGAAATCTTGCCATTTGCAACAATGTGGACAGAGCTAGAGGGTATTATGCTAAGTGAAATAAGCCAATCAGAAAAAGACAATTATCATATGATATCACTCATATTTGGAATTGAAGAAACAAAACATAGGAGCATAGAGGAAGGGAGAAAAAAATAAAACAAGACAATATCAGAGGAGACAAACCAAAAGGGACTCTTAATCATGAGAAACAAACTGAGGGTCACTGGAGGGAAGGTGGGTGGGGGGATGAGGTAACTGGATGTTGGGCATTAAAGAGGGCACATGATGTAATGAGCATTGGGTGTTATATACAACAGATGAATTACTGAACTCTACTTCTGATACTAAATAATATACTGTATGTTAATTAATTGAATGTAAATAAAATTAATTTTAAAAAAGAAAAGGCAAGCATTTGAAAGCTGGATAATGCCAAGTGCTGGCAGGGATGTGGGGACATAGGAATCCTAGGCACTGTTGGTGGTCACGTATACTATGCAGTCATTCTGGAGAAGGGGGCCACTGCATAGTCAAAACAGGTAAACACACAGTCTATATGCTAGGAATTCTCAGCCTATGTGTATATGCCAAAGAAATTCTCATTCATGTCCATAAATAGAAACACATGAGGATATTCACTGAAGCACCTTGCTGCACAAGTACTAATAATAGTAAAAGTTAACAGCATAAGCCACTGTGAATAAACCAAAGCATTTCTGCCTTTGCCCACCAGTAAAAAGACCACGTAAGAAGGTTGATTCACCTGTTCAAAAATCAACGTGAAAGGAGTTGGGGGAAAAAACCAGTGTCAATGAAAATGTCACCCTGGATAGAAATTTTAGATCTAGGAGAGACAACTACGTAGTTCACCTCCTTTATTTTACAAGAGGTCTAAAGAGACTGAATAATTTGATCAAAATCACCCCTATAGAGTGATATATATAAAGTATACATATTAAGCATATATATATATAGAGAGAGAGAGAGAGATAGAGAGAAAGAGAGAGAGAGGAATTGGGAGGAGCAGGAGGTCTCCAGTTCAGGTCTCCATCCAGTACTGCATGCTACCTTCAGTTTATTGTGGCTGAGAATAGACTCCAACTGAGAACGACTAGCTGTGAATCCAGGTTCTACCACTTTTATTCTCTTTGTCATCCTGAACAAGTGCTTCAACCTTTCTAAAACTAGATTTTCTCATCAAATGAGGCCAATAAGAGTACCTCCCTCAGGTGAGCTGTTGTAAGGAATTACTGAAAGCACTTAGCACTGTCTGGCATATTGCAAGTGCTCAATCCATTTTACCAATTAATTGTGTTTTTGATAAAGAATGGAACAGTCCTTCTTATGCTGAGAGCATAATTAATATATACTATATAGGAGAGTGGGCAATTTCACTGAAATGTACAAGTGAAATACACAAGTGATAGGTGAACACTGCTCACAACTCAAAGGACAGTGAGAGCAAATAAAAGATAACCATTTCCTGAAGGAAGAAAAAAAAGATTACTGGTTTGTCCTTTAATTTCCTTATTAATTTTGTATATAATCAGCTATATTATACTGCTTTAGAGATCAAGTGTCCACATTTCCTCTGCCTTTATAAGAAATCAGCAAATTAGCAAAAAGCAATTTAAGAACTTCATTTTAAATATTAACCTTGAAAATTAGGCAGAAATCACCAACAACTCAGTTCTTGATTCAGTACCAACTATTTTTGTATCACTGGATACTCTATCACCATCATAACTGATATTCACAACAGTCATGAAGAAAAAAGTTAAATTCAGAATAAAACAGCCAAATTCAAATAAAACAGTACATTTTATTCACATTTTCAGTTGTAACCTCTAAACAGTTTTTTGTTGTTGACACACAATGTTATATTAGTTTTACGTGTACAAAATAGTGATCTGACAACTCTATACCACTCTGTATGTTATGCTCTGCTCACAAGTGTAACTACCATCTGTCATCATACAACGCTATTACAATATCTCTGACTATATTCTCTCTGCTATGCCTTTTATTCTCATGACTTGTTCATACTTGGAAACCAGACCCTTAAAAGGTTAAATCGTCTGGTATCCAGAAATCTAGCATGTATCCTTATCAAAGCAGAGAAGCTGACACTTCACTATATATTGCTTTACATTCACTAAGTTTTAGACTATGTGATTTTTACAATTTTTATTCATATGATTTTTAGTACACTCACATTTACTGGAATGATACTCTGAAAGCTGTTTCCCTTCATGATCAGTCCAAGGAGAGGGTACAATGACATCTTTTGTGAAAAACTAGAAAAATTAAAGTCATACAATTAGGCATAATTTCCCCCCAATACAAAGAAGTACCCATGTTATTTTCAAAAAATCATTAAACATGTTACATAGACTTTATAGTTACATTTAAAAATTTTTATACTTAAAAGCACAAATGACCAAAAGTAAAATAAAAGAAATGTAAAGCATAGATAAAGAGAAATGTTAATACTTCAACCACTGAAACTTAAAACTTGCAAATTAATCTAAGGGCATTGATCATAGAGAAGTATTTTTAATTCCTCCCAATTTTGGGAGGGTGCAGATAACAAAAGTGAGGATGAAGAGGAAAG
Source organism: Mellivora capensis (assembly GCA_004024625.1). Lineage (NCBI taxonomy): Eukaryota > Metazoa > Chordata > Mammalia > Carnivora > Mustelidae > Mellivora > Mellivora capensis. The sequence goes on from PISX010012511.1 coordinate 5,353, forward strand.
CAATAAATGGAAATAGATTGTATACAAGCAGGTATGAATGGTGTGCTGGAAAGGTCCTATCCTGGTTCTCAAGATCTAATTACTAAATTTTCAAGAATTTTGTGCATCACTTCTTAAAGTCAATGCTAAAAACTTGTAAACTTACAATATATAAAACAAAAAGGTAACAAACGCCCTAACTCATTATTCGCTAATTACTGAACTCTTCCCAGTATCCACACTCTTGAGATTCATTAATGGCTTTTGCATCAGCATGGTGGGACTCCCACACACACTGGTGGGCTGTGGCACTTCCTTTACCATTGGGTAACGTCCCAGCACTCACTTGAAACTGGTGATGGCTGGGTATTTACATTAGAGATAGCAGCAATCACTAGAAATCATACTCCTCCCACAAACAGAGGGCCAGATGTTAAACCAGTACACCAGTATACTCAAATGGAGATAAGAGCATTTGGATACAGGTCTTTCCTTTTTTCATTCCAGATATAAAATAAAGTCTAACACAGTATTTTTCCCTTCCCTCTCTCTTCTGTTTTAGAGGGGATTCAAAACATTTTCTTTTCCCTTCCCCCCCCCTTTTTTTTTTTTTGAAATGTGGGGCTTGAACTCGCAATTCCAAGATCAATAGTCATCTGTTCTAAGGACTGAACCAGCCAGGCATCCCCAAAACATTTTCTTTATATTTTGCTATACATATGGCAAAAAACAATTTCCTCGACACAAGGAAAGATGTAAAAGAAAAAGGAGGGAGGGGGCAGAGATTACGATGAGTACAATTTCTGGAAAAAAAATATAAAGGACCCACCAACTAACAAAGCAATATATTTAGTTCACCCAAAATGAAAAACATATAAATCCAAATTAACAAGATGAAATTTTTAAAGCGATAGGAACAATACAAATTAAGAAGCTGAACAATAAACAGTATTGCAGGCATGAGAAAACAGCAAGTATCAGAACCCGGCCAGGAGTAAAAACTGCTATAACCTTTTGGGAGGGCAGTATGGCAAAATTTACCAAAAGTGAGAACACAAAGCCTCTGACTTAGCAAGTATTTGCAATTACACAAAGATATATGTACAAGTGTGTTCACTGAAGCATTATTTGTGATAGCAAAACACCAAACACAACCTAAATATCTATCAGTAGGGGCTGAGTTAGGTTATGACACATTCATTCAAAAGAATACTATGCTGTTACTAAAAATCAGTATGTGTTAATAATAAAAAAAAAACAACTAAGAAACATTAAGCAAAAAAGCGAGATGCAAAACAATATGAGAATGATGATCCTATTTGTTAAAGATCATTTATTGTTATATATATAAAATTAATCTGAAAATATAAATATCACATAGTTACTTTTAGGAAGTAAGAGGGGAAACAAGAAGCTCTTCATTTTCATTTTGTAATTTTTCTTTGAAGTCTAAATTTTGTTTTCTTTTGACTATGCACATATTTATTCTTTCAAAAATTTATATATTTGAAAATATTTGTTTCTGATACATTAACTTGTTTCTGATACACTGACCCTAATTTTCCCTCTGACTTCATTTTCTTAAAGTTTCTGCTGAATTTCCCTTTAAAGTTGAGGATTCTAAAGGGAAAGCATATTTTCTAAAATGTTGGGAAATGCGATCCAGTCTGAGAATATTCAGCTGTGGTGGAAACAAGTGATTGGACCAGAAATATGCTGTATCTGAAACACAAGCCAACACTAGAAAAATAAGTGCAGGAGGGGCCAGAGCATCATTTAATCTCTACATAGTCCATAGCAGAAGTCTTCTGGGGTGTAGAAGAGCCAAATATAGCTAAGGAATAGAGATGGGTAGAGGGGGCTAGCAAGGGAAAAAGGAAAAACAGATGTTGCCATGACATAAAGATTTTCTGGGTAATAATTAGATAGATAAGCCTGGCTTGCACTCTAAGAGGAGATTATCAAACAAAGGAGAAAAAAGTGAAAAACTTAGTTTATTATTTTTATTTTTAAAAAACCCCTACATTTGTAATATATTTTTTACTATGTTTTAGTAAGGTATTTTATTTCATGAAATATATTCTATGTCTTAAAAATTCAAAGCATTAACAACAACAAAACATAAAAATATTGCTAATGCCAATCTTGATTTTCAAGGTCTGAAAAGATTCAACTTTCTCTACATATAAACTCCAAGATGAAACAGAAGTTTGTGCTCATCTGTATGCTGAAGGCACAAGGAAGACAAACTGGCTAGACCCTGAGAATGAAAAGATAAATAAAGCATAACACTGGCCAAAAAAAAAGAATGTAGTCTAGGGGAAAGAAGCACTAAACCAAATCATTACAGTACCACAAGAGCACTATGACAGTCGCTGGCAGAGCTGAACAACATTGGTCTTATGGGAGCACAGAAGGGCACCAGACACAGCTAGGGGCAGGCCAGGCTGGTGGCGATCCGGAAGAGTAAAGGATTTGAAGGAAGTCTTCCTAAAAGAGGTGACGTGCACGCAGAATTGATGCTTAACTGGCTTTATGATCAGTAACAGTTTTAAGTTACCTCTTCAATGGCTTTTTGTCTTTTGTCTTCCACATCTTTATCTATTCTATACAAAGATAAAGAAGAAACATAACCATGCCATTACTTCAGCTGACTGAACATTTAAAATAATAAACTTTCAAAGAAATAATTTCCTTCTGTTGAAAACTGGCAAGTGTTAGGCTCATTTTAAGAGCAAAACTGGCATCTTATCACATTCATTAAATGACAGTATTTAGGTATCTGGCATTGTGCTGTGAGGCTTACCTCCCTCTTTTCCATTCAGTTTGAATGGAATAGTATTTTCTGCTAAAGGGCTTACATTGATTAAATTTTTAAATTACTATTAACAACATAAAGTAATTTGAATAAACTTTGTCCTTTAACCATCGTAAATTAAGAAGTATTTCATTCCACAGAAATCTAAAAATTGTCCAGATTCTCTTTCTTCAGTTATAGCAAACTTATCATAGCTATAATTTTAGAATCAACTCTTTCTCTGAAATAGAATAAAAGAAACTATCATCCTTACAGTTCTGAATAAAGAAAAAAAATATTAATTATGAAATAATGACAATATAGAATTCTGTCCAAATGATTTTTTTTCCACTTTGATACAATAGCAATTACAACAACACAAACTTATCAGCTACAAGATTTAACATAAAATGTTGGGTCTCGAGCACAAGGCATAGATTTGCCAAGGACTAAGCAGCTAGCCTTGGAGGACCACTTCAATCTATCCCAAGGAAGATTATTTGCTTTCTGTTAATAAATTGGTAAAATACTTCTGCTTCTTATAATTCAAATGACTGTCTCTCAAAATGTTTCACATATGTATTTGTGAATTTAACAAACCTTATGTAAGAATGTATGTTTTACAAATTAAAATTAAATGAATTTTTCAAGTAAGGGAATGATGAGAAAATATACTACAATGATAATCCGTATATCATAGCTTGAACAACGGCCATTTGGGGGACAAATAACTCAGTTGTATCTCATGCACATTAAGCCAGGTCAAAATAACAGTGCATAATAATAATAACATATAATATTTAGTAAGCTCTGATTTAATATCATCTCAATCAGAAACATTTTCTGCTTCATCAGAGGGACTTTAAGAACTTGAAATATTCAGGCAATTGCTAGCAGCACTGAAAATCAGTTTAGACAAATATTATAGAATTTGATCATGGAGGGTTCTCAGAAGTCAAGGAGGACAGAGTACCCTGACCATTACATCAAAGAACACCAGCATGATGCATACCCGTTACAGGAATACCCTGAATGGATCCTGAGTAGGGGAGGGCCTTTTCAGGATCGCTCACCTTCCGTATGGACAGACTCATTTGTTTACACCCATCTGCCTTACAGTTATCATTTTTTTATGTGGAGCAGTAATAAGGAGTGGGAAGCACTGAAATTGGAAACTTGGATTAGATAGGAAGAGACACTAGAAGTCACTGCTTGTTTCTAAAAATGAATCAGAATGTTTTGTTGAGAATGTACTCACTATCCATCAGCCGTAATCATTTACTGAATTACATTAGTTAATTAAAATTAGGGTCTTTCTCACTCTTTTCTCCTCTTTTGTATTACAAATCTATCTACTGAAATACACCAAGATTCTTTTCATAAGCCTACCTAGAAAATACATCATTTATTAATAAGTATGAAAATGTTGGGCCACAACTTTGGTTAACTGTATTGCTGGCTCTGGATATTAGAAATAATAGTCTATGCTTCTTCAGTATTCCTCAAGATGTTCCATAAATACCTCTTAACTGAAGGTAACCGTTATCCATGGCTGAAGTTTCCAAGAAGCAAATAATAAAGCACACAGTTTGTGTGAAACAAAAAAATCAGTCTAATTTGTCACTCATTTGCTTTTAGATATTCTTTTTACCTTCAGTTAAAATCTTTTTATGCTCGCTCCCCATTCTATTCCCTTTCTACAACACTTCTGGATGGACATTAATTGTGAGTGAATGGTCATCAAATTACTAAGCCAAGAGAGGAAGGGGTTAAAAATCCAGACGAATATTTGTAAAAGTATCTCAACATGAATACATTTTTGTGTGACAACACATGTACCTTGGGACTAAAAATTAAAAGCTGGTCACACCAGTGTTCAGTTATTTCAAATATTTAAAACATCAGACTATACAACTGACATCAACAAGAATCTCCCAAACTATTAATAAACACTGTTACTTATAATTATAGATTACAGTAATACGTAATCAAAAGCTAGGTCTGTTCCACTGAAGAAGTGCAAGTTCTCCCTACACTGGACATCATCAAGCAGACTGCCACCAGTCTGAGGCACACCAGTGCTTGGAAACCTACATAACACATCAAAAAGTTAAGGCTGCTCTGATTAATAGATTGACTTCAATACAATGTAGTTTAGATTTCCTAAGGGTGTTATATCAAAGCTGGATGGTATCTAGAAAAGCTCTCTCTGTTGCTAATGAACACCCTTCATTCAATGTGCTTTTGAGATTTTAGGCTTCCCCAAACATAGATGGCAATGAAAGAGCATTTTGCTTTACCCCACACCACCAAAAAAACAAAAATAAAAAAATTCAGTGGGAGAAGCCACAATCATGTAGAAAGGTACAAATTTCAAAATATTCTTCCCTCTACCAAGTACTGGAAAGCACAGCTATCCCATAAGTAGCAGAGGAAAGTTCTTTTAAAAAAAAAAAAAAGAAAAGAAAAAAAAGAAAAGAAAAAAGATTCCTACTAAGGTTTAGAACTGTTTGCAAGGGAAATCTCTTTCTGGATATAGTTCTTTGAACTCACTCTTCATTTAGATACAATAAATCTGTCTCAGAATTTTTTTCTCCCTGATATCTTTACATATAAATATATCCAACCTTTGGAATTTCCCATCTATCTTCACTTAAGAATATCTTATTATACTTAGATACAGAAAAGGAAAACTTACCGAGAATGACTTAAGTATAAAGCTTGACGATGAATGTCTTCTGGGTCTATTTCTACAGGATTTATTACAGCTAGTTGATCAATAGACCATCTAAATTTCCCTGGAGTCTTAACAAAAGAAAGTGAACCTATGAGTTAAAGCAAACTAAAATAGTTCATCAAAATGCTAACCAATGTCAGCTTTGGAAATAATGTGACTGGTTATAATGCAAAAGTATTTCAAACCTTGTATTTTAAAATTTGTCTTTACCACTAAATTAAATGGTAAATGGTAATCAAATTACACTAAATCAACTGACTGGACTGTATTTTAAAATATCCAAATCTTCCATCTGGGTGATTTTTACTTTTTTTTTAAACCATTTTTTAAAAGATTTTATTTATTTGTCAGAGTGAGAGAGAGAGAGAGAGCGCGCGCGCGCACGAGCGCACGAGCGCATGTGCACAAGCAGGGAGAGTGGCCGGCAAAGGGAGAAGGAGGCTCCCTGCTGAGCAAGGAGCCCAATGTGGGACTTGATCTGAGCCAAAGGCAGATGTTTAACCAACTTAGTCACCCAGGTGTCCCATCTGGGTGATTTTTAAAATCATGTAATAATGGGAAAAAAAAAAATCACAGGAGAGTATAAAGGTATTCCTCATCAGTTAATGAGAAATTGCTCATCAGTGATGCAACATACCAAAGTAAAGGTAAAAATCTCTTATTAGAGTTATCAAAGTTCTTTACTCTCACTAAGAATGAACTGAACTGAAGTCCTAAGTATAGAAATGACTGCAAAAGCTCATAAAACATTTGATCCTTAAAATAATTATGAAAATGGTAATCACAGCTGTTTTTCTGCATTCAACTATCCAACTGAACCAAAAATTTACCCAAATCCTAATATGTTATTCCAAATGCATTTTTAATAAAATCAGGCTTAAAAATCCAACATCCCACACATTCTGGCTTTGAGGATTATGTTGCAGTTAATCTATTTATTCTAGATTACCAGATAACTAAAATTTAATGCAGTTCAATCAAAAATCATGAGGTCAGATTTATGACAATATGAAGTGCATAACTGTAAAGCTTTACTTGCTCTTGGTTTTAACAGATATGAAAGCATAGCATAAACAGCAATGCACTTGGCAGTTTTTCTAGGTAATTTACTAGGTTAAAAGATCATACTTCAGGGACGCCTGGGCGGCTCAGTTGGTTAAACGGCTGCCTTCAGCTCAGGTCATGATCCCAGGGTCCTGGGATGAGTCCTACATCGGGCTCCTTGCTCGGCAGGGAGCCTAATTCTCCCTCTGCCTCTGCCTGCCACTCTGTCTGCCTGTACTCGCTCTCTCTCTCTGACAAATAAATTAAAAAAAAAAAAAAAGATCATACTTCAAAAGAACTCCAGTGTAGCAAATAACAATAAAAATAAGCTAAAGCTATAAAGTCTTCCCTAATCTCCAAAAGAGCACTTTCCTTTCCATATCACCCTTGATCACCTTAACCACTAATACCACATACATTGTTTTGAAGTTGCTAGATTAGTTATGTCTTTTCCTTTAGAGTATACGTTGGCTTCTTTTTATACAACTGCAAGCTAGAGTTGGGGGAAATCGGAGGGGGAGACAAACCATGAGACACTGTGGACTCTGAGAAACGAACTGAGGGTTTTCGGAGGAGAGGGCGTGGGGGGTTGGGTGAGCCTAGTAGTGGGTATAACAGAGGGTACGTATTGCATGGAGCACTGGGTGTGGTGCATAAACAATGAATTTTGGAACACTGAAGAAAAATAAAATACAGTTTAAAAAAAAGAGAAATTAAAAAAATTATTTTATGACATGTGAAAATTACATGAAATTCAAATGTCCATAAAGAAAGCGTTATTGAGGGCGCCTGGGTGGCTCGGTGGGTTAAGCCTCTGCCTTCGGCTCGGGTCATGATCTCAGGGTCCTGGGATCGAGCCCCACGTCGGGCTCTCTGCTCGGCAGGGAGCCTGCTTCCTCTCCCTCTCTCTGCCTGCCTCTCTGCCTACCTGTGATCTCTCTCTCTCCGTCAAATAAATTAAAAAATTTTAAAAAAAATTAAAAAAAAAAAAAGAAAGCGTTATTGAAACACAGCCATGTTTCATGACTTTCCTATTGCCTATGGCTGCTTTTGTGATACAAGGCAGAGGTGACTAGTTGTAAAAGCAACAAGATGACCTGCAAAGCCTGAAATATTTACTGTCTGGTGCTTAACAGAAGAAGCTTGCTGATTCCTGCATTAGAATACAAGCTCCTTGAGAGTTTGTGTCTAATGACCCTCACTACTTCTCTACACCTAGTACTTTATCTAACAAAACAGCATTCAAATACATTTGCTGAATAAATGAGAATAGATAATTAGATGACACAGCTTCTCCTCAAATATAGTATTAGTAAACATATCACCAATCATAGTATCTAGCTACACCCAGTTTCAGGAAGTCAACACATTATTCACTGGAAGAAAAAAAAGAAAAATTCTAACTCAAAAAAAAAAAATCTACCTAACTTATATTTAACCCAATCACTACACTATAGTGAACATTACAGCTAAAAGAGCACATTTCAAACATACCGTGCTCCAGGATAAGTTTCTCCCTTAACTTCTGAAGAAAGATGTTTACATTTAAAATAATTTGTATATACTAGTCAAGAATAACTTACTGGTAATTTCGTTGATTTAAAAACAGAAGGACTGGAGAGAGTTTGTTCATGGAGATTAGAATAATCACCAGGGCTTTCAAAAGGATTCAAAACTGGGATCCTTCCTGGAGTTTCCGGTGTTATCTGCATCCTTGATTCTTTGACATCTCCCATAGCAGAGAGAGAAAACTAAAAAGAAATAATTATGAACAATAAAACCACAAAGTTCCACATTCATTTTGACAACTAAAATGTATTCAACAAACATATTTCGCAAAAAAAAAAAAAAATCCTCAAAATCTAACACTTTGGGTTTTTTTTTTTTTTACAGTTCACAAAGAAGCATCACATACATTTTATAAAGAGATCCTTGAAATAATCTTAAAAGCTAGAGACGTACGCTACTTGTGATATCATTTTGCAGAAGATATAGGCTCAGAAAGTTAAGTGGCACGCAGGTAGCAGTCAACCACATATGAATAAGCTCAGGTCTGCTTTCGAGGCACTAAAGGAGCAGACACAAAACTCTTCAATTAAAAGGCTTCTACCTATAGTTTCTTTATTGATTATTGCAAGTCTCTAAAGACTTTGAATATCCTTCGGATATCCCAACAATTACCTATTAAACTACAGTTGCTAAACAACAATTATTTGTAGCAAGCAAATACGTGACGAGGAAGCTTGTGCACGCGTGTGTGTCTTCCACTTTAGCCCCACTCAAAGAGGAGTGACTGATTAGAGCAAGGAAATTAACCGCCTCCTTTGGTTGCCTCTCCTCAAACATCCTCTTTTCCGCTTAAAAGCCCAGGGTAGCATGCGAGACTACATTATTTTCAGTCAAAGGGGAATAAGACCAGGGAGAAAGAATCCACTTCTTGGAAGGCTGAAGCAGCTGGCTTCCTTGGGAGAAGAGAAGAGGTGGACACTCACGCCAGTGTCATTCCCAACCCCACACGATCACTGCTTGGCGCCCCCCCACCCCATCCCCTTCCGCACCTATTCCCTCGCTGCTCCCATTCACCCCGGGGACAGCGGGCAGGTGGGTCGGGAGAAAGGAAAAGTGAGCTCTCCGGTTCAAAACAGGAGGAATGGCCAGGGACGACAAAGAACGTACCTAGTGGTGTGTATAAAAAGGAAGCCCCCCAAATAGGCCACTCCAGGGCGCTCCCGAGGGGCCAGTCCAGCTCCCACGACAGGCATAGACTCTTTAACTCCCCGCTTCCGCGCTGTCTTGGGCCAACCAGGGCACGGGCCCTGCGGGGAACTGGCCAATCGCGTCGAACCGCTGTCCGCGAACCAACCAATGGCATCGAGGCCGCGTAGTAAGTTCGAATGGCAACTCCTCGCTTCACATTCCGCGCAGAGTAACGAGGCTCCAAATTTAAATCAACGCAGCCTCACGCTGGCGACGAGCGCGAGGGGCGGAGCCTGCCCGGCGTGAGCGGGGGACGCGTGGTGTGATTGCCCAGGAGAAAGGAAGGCGCTCCAGTTCCGGGTCAGGCCCTTCTCCCGCCTTCCTCGGCCTCCGCCATGGCGAGTAGCAGCGGTGCCGGGGCGGCGGCGGCAGCGGCGGCGAATCTGAACGCGGTGAGGGAGACCATGGACGGTGAGTACCTGTTTCTCCCCCTTTACCTTGTCTCCGTGTCCCGCAGCCAGGGCGCCCAGGCGGCGGTAAGCCAAGAATGACTTGAGGTACACTTCCTGCCCCAAGGGGCATCTTTGGGGGTCCTCCCAAGGGACCCGCCAGGACCGTAGTGCTGATGATCCCATCCTTTGAGAGTTGCCTCTTCGCTCTTGCGTAGTTTGTCGCGCGCACGACGTTCCAGCCCCCACGTCAGCCGGGCGCGCGCCTTGTGCCTCCCGCGCAACTCGCGCGTCTCCTGCTGCCCGCGCGCCATGCCCCTCGGCCGCGGCGGAGGCCGGGCGTGCTTTCCTGGGGGCTCGGCTTCAGGTGCCGCGCGGCGCCGGGTGCAGAGAGCGCCCTTTTCTCCCTGTCCCGAGCGGGAACCATCCTCAAGACTGTAAGCCTCGTGCGGACCGTAGCCTCGTGTGTTTGGTCGCCGCTGTGTCCTTTGTCTCTGACCCTAAAGTAGGCTCTTTTTAAATAAGCGGCGAGTGAGCAGGTCGCCCCGTCTGCGGAATTGCTCCATTTCGTCTTGGAGCCCGTGACGCCTGTATCTGAGGCTGTAGGTGTATTTACTTGTGTTCGCGCCCCAAGGGTCGCGGGTGTCAAGCCTGCGCACACGTGCTAGAAGATGAAGTGTCTTGGAGTTACCCTCTCTCTACTCTCTGATGCCGGTTCCGCCACTTTCTGCTCCTGGGGGTGAGTTTGGACAAGCTACTACGACTACTCCAGTGAGCCTGTGTCTTTCTTTTCTATAAAATGAGGTCACTTCCTCCTAAGGTTCTTGTGGATATTTAAGACCAGGTAAAGGCATATCGAAGGGAATGAATCAAAAGATAGTTATTATTATCTTTGTGTTATATTACATGTACGTCCCACTTGCAGACTTCTTTGTCTCCATATTATTCACATCCATTTATATGTGTTTGATGGGTGTTAAATGTTGCCTTTGTTTTTGTTTGTTGGATCAGAATTTTTACTGAGAGAAGTGTGTAAAATGAGAATTATTGAGTGTAAGAACATGACAAAGTGAAGAAATAACAGATTTAAAAAAAAAAAATTCAATGAGAGGCTGTGTTTCTTAGAGAACACTGCGCCTCTACCACTCATTTCGCCCACAAACTCAAGATAGGAAGGCCCCAGTTGGCAGTGAATCATCATTTGTTAAATGTGGCAGCTAGGGACTATCATGTCCATTAGAATTCTGAACTTATAGAAAATCCCTGCTATCATGCCATAATTGGAATCCAGGACAGTCATATAAAATGGGAAGTTGAATTACTCCAAAGTTAATGGATGTTCCATGTTGTCTATAATAATTGAGACCCAAAGGTAAACACAGAAGCACATTCTAAATAATTGACCATACACTGAACTGGAAAAATTCTACATGTTGTCATTTTATTTAATTTATTTTTGAGGATTTTGTTTATTTATTAGCATATGCACAGCCATGCACTAGTGGGGTGGTGCTCAGAGGGAGAGGCAGACTCCCTGTTAGGAATGGATTCCCTTCTCTGGGGAAACCCAGAATCCTGAGATCATGACCTGAGCCTAAGTCAGATGCTTAACCGACTGAGCCACCCAGGTGTCCCCATGTTATCATTTTATAGTCCCAAGTTCCTCCACATTCATTCCCAGAAATAAAACTTTAGCTTGGCCAAGGGGCGAGACAGAACTACCCAAATAACATTATTATTTGAAATTTTGTTAATGTGGAGTTTCACTCTTTAAATCTAGCCATGAGAGTCAAAAGTTTGAGTCTGACTATGCACTTTCAAGATCTAGTATATTCTCATTTCCCTTACTACTTCTCTCCCATCAGTACTAAAGTCAGCTAACAATAATTTAATCTTTTTGGTTTTAAAAGATTTTTATTTATTTCAGAGGAAGAGAAAGAGTGAGTGAGCACAAGCATAAGTGGGGTGAATGGCAGAGGGAGAAGCAGACAGACCGCTGAGCTGGGAACACGATGCAGGGCTCCATCCCAGTCATGACCGAAGCAGAAGGCAGATGCTTAACTGACTGAGCCACCCAGGTGCCCAGTAATTTAATCTTTTAATGGATCTGAATGATTTCAGGGTTTGTAGAACTCAGCTATAAACACTTATATTTTTGTTGTGAAATGAAAGCATTTTGATAATGATATTTCAAAAGTAGGTAGACTTTTTAATATATCTGTGTGGCTCAGTCTGAAAGGAACCTGACTGATCCTGGCCCTGATTTATTAGCACCATGCTCTAACCAACTGAGCTAACCGACCAGCTGGTTGGTCTGGCCCTGATTTAGTATAAGCTCTTGTATCAATCCCCTACTCTCATTTTTCTATCCTCAACATTCTTTTCCAGATTCCTTCTTTAAAATGTTGGTCTTTTTTTTTTTTTTTTTTAAGATTTTATTTATTTATTTGACAGAAAGAGATCACAAGTAGGCAGAGAGGCAGGTGGAGAGAGAGAGGGAAGCAGACTCCCCGCCAAGCAGAGAGCCCGATGTGGGGCTCGATCCCAGGACCCCTGAGATCATGACCTGAGCCGAAGGCAGCGGCTTAACCCACTGAGCCACCCAGGCGCCCCAAAATGTTGGTCTTTTCTACTACCTCTCTCTCTGTTCTCCAGTATACTCACTTGCCTCTTTTGTTTTTCAAGGTTTTGAAATTTTAGATACTATATTGATAGTTTTATACTTTGTTATTTTTATATATTTTAAAATTTTCCTTATGCCTCCAATTACTACTAGTAATTATGTTCTTTATAATTGTAATAAAAATGAACCTCTTCCTTACCAGAGGGTTTCAGTGTAGTGCTACTTTATTATATATCAGGTAGTAAGCTAGAAGAAGGAGTTAAGAGAGTTCACAGCGTATGAGGTGGTGTTAGTGAAACAAATGTATGGTCCCTAGGCTGTCAGTCTAGTTACTCATGGGGGAAGGAAAACTAGGAATCTTTATTGCTTTCTTTTACCCCCCCTACCTTCTGTTTCTCACTAAGCCCTTTCAGTTCTTCCTTCGTCTCAGATTTGACCACTTGTCCTAATCTCTCCTGTCCATGCCATCTATTCGTCTATCCCCAAGATGGCAGTAACTTAACTGGACTTCCTCTCCATGGGTTTTCTGTCTCTTTCCAAGATCCATACCCTATTATGCAGCCAGAGTCTTTTAAAAATGAAAATCTGATTGTCATACTCCCGTTTTTATGTTAGTTAATAGCTTCCCGAAGTTCTGAAAACTTTAGTAGATCCTTAGTGGGTGTTTGTGTCTGTCTTTTCTCATATTTTACACTTATGCTGCTCTTGTAATTACATTGCCTTTACATGAAGAACCTTTCAGATCTGTGAAAGGTTCTTTACCAAGTTCTCTTTAGTCAGGAAACTTTTACACAAACTTTTTTTTCCCTCTCACTCTCTTAGCACTTCTTCTTACCTCTGCATTAGTTAGGTTGATTTCTTGTCACTCTTGAAGTGTAAGCTTACTTGTCACTTCTTCACACAAGTCTTGCCTGAACACTATCTTTCACAACTGTGTAAGACACCCTTCCTATTTTTTTTTGGAGGTGTGCTTTTTTGGTCCCTCTTTCCCATTTAACTAGGATCAGTTTTTATTTAGTATCTCTCTCTTGTAGAACGTAATTCCATGAGGATTGGGACTGTATCTGTCTTTTCCACAACTGTATTTCCAGCAGTAGTGTAGTAGGCACAGCGTACACCTAAGGACCAATTATACAGTAGGCACTGTAGAAGTACTTATTATAGATGGCTTATGAAGTTAGGAGGCAAAGATCAACATACATTTTACAAGAAAGCTTAAAGGAAGGAAATACTAGTCCTGAGATGGACCTGAAAGAGAGCATGGAGTTACATGGAGAGAAGAGAAAAGGCACAGGAGAAAAGCATGAACTAAGGCATGAAGTCAGGAATAAGCAAGAGTGTTGATAGATGGGCGTCTACCATGAAGAGAAAACTGGAGAGGAGAATTTTAGCAACAGATAATGGTGATGCTGATGATGGTGGTAATGTTGGAGACTTGGACTAAGGTCAGAGAGTACATGTTTTCGTTTGCTGCTGCATAACAAACCATCCCAGACTTACTGGCATAAAACAACAATTACTTATCTCTCATGGTTCTCGGTTGGCCAGGCTTCTCAGGGTAATTCTCATAGAGGGCCTCTAATGCATTGCAGTTAGTGCTGAATCTAGAGTCATCCCGAAGCTTCCTCACTCACAGTCTTCTAGTTGACATGCCTGTTAGCTGGTCCTGCAGCAGGGACTGTTGTCTGGAACATGTGGGTTTTTTCCCACTTGGTGGCTGGGTTGCAAGGGAGAGTGCCTCAAGAAGGAGCCAAGAGGAAGCTCTATCGCCTTTTTTAAGTGTCAGAAGTCATGCAGTGTCACTATTGGGAGATGCACCTGTGAGCCCTGAGCATACCTGTACGTTCTTGCTCAACAGGCCAAGAAGGCAAGGCCCTGGCTGCTCTTTCTTCCTGCTATTTCTCAGCGGTCTATTTACAGTGAACAACTTGAGGGATAAGGTAACAGCTACTTCCATATAAAGAGCAAGTTTGCTAACTGCTGACTTTAAAAGTAGGGATTTCCTAGGCTCACTGTTCCTCAGCTGTGAATACAGTCTGTCACTGTAATGTGTTCTTTCACTCCTGTCAAAGGGAAAAAGCTACCTGGTTATTTCAGTGTTTGATGAAAAAGTATTCATAAGACTCAGTACTTTTTCTCTAATTTTAAAGTCTTAGCAAAAGACAATAGTACATTGTTAACACGCGAGAGGATAGCTATATGAAATTACCATCATCCTTAATGTTAGTGTTAAAAGCATGCCACATAAAATTAGAAATGCTTACTTTCACTGAATTTTTTTTTCTCACCACTAAGTTTAAGCAAATAATGCAGGATAAAAAAAGGAAAAGACTGTTAGGAAGGGCATGAAACTATTATTTATAGGTAAAATGATTATCTAATTAGAAAACAAGAATTAATTGAAAAACTTCAGTAGAATTTGTTAAGGTGGCTGGCTACAAAATAAAAATAAGTCATATTCTAGAACATTTACACTGATCACCTAGAATATAACAAAGCAAGGTAGAATACATTTGTGAAGACAAAACTAAAAATTAAAGAAATTGGTGGTTCACTACCAAAATTGATGATGATGGAGCACTTGGCTAAAACCTTCTGCTCGAAGCATATAAAAATGGCAGGAAATAATACTAAAATGCAGTTACTGTCACAGCCATGTTCAAAAACAAGAAAGGGAAATCTGGTTAGAAGGAGAGAGGTTTTCCCCCAAAGAGGAGCAGATGGGAACCACAGCAGGAGACTGGGAATGGAACCTGACAAAGCACGTTGCCCTGCCTGAGTGAAGCTGGGGCCAGAAATGTGCCATCTGCCATGGCCAGGAATTGGGAAGTACAGTCCATGTGTCTGTGGCTCTGGAGCCAGTGTGCTTCCGCTAGGTCTGTGCCAGAGGCCTGAGGCCAGTGTGAGACTGCCCATCGAAGGATGCTTCACCTGTTCAGACATCAAGAAAAATCTTCTGTTGAAGATGAGCTTCCAGGCAGAAATCACTAAGTACTTAAGGTAGATGAAAAACAACTCACATGAGAACTGAAAAAAGAGAAGGTAGTAATAATAGCTCTTTCTTTGTGCTCTAGATGCCAGTGGACACAGCATTCTGAGTGTGTCTTATAATCCTCACAATGATCCTGTAAAATAAGTACTATTACCCCTATTTCACCGTGTGATAAAATAAAGGCACAGAAAGGTTACCTTTTGAGACACCTGGGTGGCTCGGTTGGCGAAGCTTCTGCCTTCAGTCACAATCCCAGGGTCCTGGGATTGAATCTCAAATCAGGCTCCTTGCTTAGCCAGGAGTCTGCTTCTCCCTCTGCTGGCTGCTCTCTCTCTTTCTTCCTAATAATTAATAAATAAAGCCTTAACAAAAAAAAAAAAGGTAGCCTTCCCTACTAAGTAATGAAGGTGAAATTTGAAATCAGGTGCTGTAGAGAGCAGACCCTTACCACTCTTTTGTTGCTTGCTTATACTCAAAAAGAAAACACAAATCTCAGAAATGGTCAAAGATAAGAATATAGATTCAGTAGGTAAAGGCAGAAACAATAGCCACAAAGTAAGTGGTTATAAAAAAGCATTTAACTGAAATAAGGACAAGCAATTAATGGATTAGAAATCTTAAAATAGAGTTACTGAAATAAATTCAGCAGATATCATGAACGACAGCCTGCATATAACTGAAGAGCAGTATTGGTATGTTGGCATGTCAAAACTGAAGAAATAGAAAGGACTGTCAGCTTCCAGCCAAGATGGAGTAACAAAACTGGATTTACACTTCTACCTGGAAAAAACAAAAACCCAGACAGAACAATGATTTTCAGGGCACTGGACATCAGATGGTAAAGGGCAGTGATCCCAGAGACAGTAAATGAAGAGAACCCAATAGTTGTCTGCTCTTGGTACCTTCAGAAAGTTTCCAGGCCTCAGTGCAGTTGGGGAGTGGTGTGGACCCCCAAGGTTAGAAGAAGCGGTTCAGAGTCCAGGGAGACCAAAGCAGGTAGAGTTTGCTGGACAGAACACCTGAGAGAAAAGAGCTTACAGAGAGAATTCACCAGATCAGTAGGAGGGTCCCCCTCAAATACTGAGCAGAGCATTTGATCAGCACATGTGTGTGAGGAAAGTACCTACAAAGCTAGGAAAGGCATCCGAAAGAATTAGAGGGAACAGTAAGTACACAGTGCTCACCAAAGACTGAAAACTGCTTGTATCTACCAGCCAGAATGGAAGACTTCGTAATTCACGAGGCATTTAATAGAGCACTCAGGAGGGTCTTGCCTCAGTGATGAGGAACAATTAGCTATACGCTAAACAGAGCTCTGATCCTGACTATATAAATCTTAAGAGACTCAAAGTATCAAACATAATGAAATAATGAGATAACTGTATCTCATTACAAAGCCCAAGAATATGTGTGAAAATATTCTAAAAAAGAATATAGAAATATAAAAATAACAACCAGCAAGGTAAAACTTACAATGTCAAGCATCTAATTAAAAATTATTAAGTATGCAAAGCTGGAAAATACAACCCATGATAGAAAAATCCAGTCAGTTGAAACAGACCTGAAACTGACACACATATTAGAATTACACAGACAAGGGCATTAAAACTGTACTCCCATGTATTCAAAAAGTTAAGAATAGGCACAGAAGACATTTAAGGAAAAAAAAACCTTGAGATTCTAGAGATGAAAATGAATGTCTGATACAAAGAGGTGGGAGGTTGGGACGCCTGGGTGGCTCAGTTGGTTAAGCGGCTGCCTTTGGCTCAGGTCATGATCCCAACGTCCTGGGATCGAGTCCCGCATCGGGCTCCTTGCTCGGCGGGGAGCCTGCTTCTTCCTCTGCCTCTGTCTGCCTGTGCTCGCTCCCTCTCTCTCTCTCTCTCTCTCTGACAAATAAATAAAATCTTTAAAAAAAAAAAACAAAAAAACAAAGAGGTGGGAGGGACCCATCCCATAAACATCATGGGATTTTTTTTTTCTTGGATGTTAGTTTTTTGAAGGAGTTGGACTTCATGTATCCTTCAGTATTGTTAACTTTCCCATTCATCCCAAAATAGCATAGTTTTTATGCAATTCAAGTCAGAATCCAAATGGACTTTGTGTTTGGAATTGATTAAGATTTTTAGAGAGGGAAAGAGGCAGGAGGAGGGGCAGAGAGAGAGGGAGAAAGAGAATCCTAAGAAGTCTCCACGCCCATGGAGGAAATGCTGGCCTGGATCTCACAACTGAGATCATAACGTAAACTGAAATCAAGAGTCTGATGCATAACCACCTGAGCCACCCAGGTGCCCCTTGATCAAGATTTTTAAGTTCGCTGAAAGAATAAAAAAGCTTAGGAAAGATAACACAGAATGTTTAAACTTCTGTATGTTGATAAATGTTTGTAATTAAAATTATGGTTCTGACATAAGATAGAGATGCAACATAAGATAGAGATGCAACAGATCCATAGATAAATGGGAATTTACTATGTAATAAAGGTGGCATCTTAACCGAGTAGTAGAAGGAGAGATCACTCAATAATAGTTTTGAGGAAATGGGCTTATATCTGGGGGGTAAAGTTAGATCCTATCTTCCACCCAAACTCCAGGGTGGGTTAAATGTTTATAGGCAGGCAGGAAATAAACTTTGAAGTGATGGAAGGGAATACTGGTGGATAATTATATAATCTTTGCACAGAGAATAACTTTCTAAGTATAATGCCAAGGGAAAATATTACAGGAAGCCATAGATAACATGTTGACCATTGACTTTAACAAATTCTAAACATGCTCTGGGGACCAACCACCATAAAACAAAATTAATGAAGCTGATGTATTTATACCCTGTGCTTCTCTTTGCTAGTGTTTCTTATGTCAAGTATTTTTATAAACTATAGTAAATGAAGTATTATAAAAAATGAAGTTAAAAAATAAGCTTTCGTTTTTTACTATTAGATTTTAATGGACATGATTACTTTGTCAAATTGTAGAAGATTCTAAGTACTTTTAAAGGCTTAAATATGTATATTACTGAGCAGTTCCACTTTTAGGAATTTATCCTAATGGAATAAAATGAAGTTAGCATATACAGATGCTTATCATAGGATTATTTCAATGGGGAAAAATGAGACTCACTTAACTCTTAAAATAGTAGGATAGTTAAGGAATGTATGTTTTCATAAAACGGGATGTTATGAAACTAAATTACATTGTAAAAGCGTACTAAAAATGGAGAAATGTTCAGAATAATCCTGATTATGACGCATATATTTAAGTAGTAAATGGTAGAATATAAATCAAAGTGTAAAAGAGCAGTTATGTGGAGGTAGGGTATAAGTGTATTTCTGTATTACATGACAGTTTCAAAATCTAGTGATGTGCTAGTTCTTTGGTACTGTGCAGTATTATATGAACTAAAACCAAAGTATTGGCATATACATTTTTTTACTGTCATTTTTTTTTGAAGTTTCCTCTGTGTCTTTTTCAGTTCTGCTGGAAATTTCAAGAATTTTGAATACTGGCTTAGATATGGAAACTCTGTCTATTTGTGTACGGCTTTGTGAACAAGGAATTAATCCAGAAGCTTTATCGTCGGTTATTAAGGAACTTCGCAAGGCCACTGAAGTACTAAAGGTTAGAGTCTGTGCGTTAGTTCATTCTAAAAAAAGATTCTTGGGCGCCTGGGTGGCTCAGTGGGTTAAGCCGCTGCCTTCTGCTCAGGTCATGATCTCAGGGGTCCTGGGATCGAGTCCCACATCGGGCTCTCTGCTCGGCAGGGAGCCTGCTTCCCTCTCTCTCTCTGCCTGCCTCTCGGCCTACTTGTGATCTCTCTCTCTCTCTGTCAAATAAATAAATAAAATCTTTAAAAAAAAATTAAAAAAAGATTATCTTGTTTAGAAGATGGTTAATGAGTTTATGTGAAAGATCCTACTTAAATACTATTAAACTAGCTTTTGTCACCATCAGAAATTCTGAAAACAGATCTTAGTAGCAGATATTCAGTTACCAAAATTGCTACTATCATGGACCACGTTTTCTCTTCACCGAAGTCTCCAGGTATGTTTAGAATTTTCCTTGTGAGTAAAATTGTGTCTGTGCCCAAAAAGATTTGTATAAGGCCAGTACCTGTGAATGTGACCTTATTTGGAAATTGTTTATCAGCAAGTATAATCAAGTTAAGATAAGATCATAATGGATGACGGATGTCCTTATACAACAAGGGAAATTCGGGCAGATACACCAAGAGAGCACCATGTGGAGACGCACTCGCAGCCTCGGGACAGTGGAGGCAGAGACTGCAGTGGTGGTCTAGGATTGTTGGCAGCCGTGAGAAGCTACGAAGAGGCAAGGATCTTCTGCTAGAGCCTTCTGATTCCGTAATTTGGAACTTCTGGCCTTTAGAACTGCGAGAAAATAAATTTCTGTTGTTTTAAGTCACCCAGTTTATGGTAGTTGGTAATGGCAGCCCTAGAAAGCTAATACAGGTTTCACTATTAGAAAGTGGGGTGCTGCTGTAACAAATATTTACAAGTCAGGGAGTGGCTTTGGAGTTAAGTGTTGGGTAGAAGTTGGAAAATTTTACATACTTAATAGAAAGGACCATGGGTTTTTAATTGATGCAGTTTAATTTTGTAAAATTTTTGAATGTGGTATAAATCGGAATCTTTTTTTTTTTTTTTTTTTTTTTAATTTTATTTTTTTAGTGTTCCGAGATTCGTTGCTTATGCACCACACCCAGTGCTCCATGCAATAGGTGCCCTCCTTAGTACCCACTACCAGGCTCACCCAACCCCCAAACCCCCCCCACCCAAAACCCACAGTTTGTTTCTCAGAGTCCACGGTCTCTCATGGTTCATCTCCCCCTCCGATTTCCCCCAATTCACTTTTCTTTTCCTTCTCCTATGTCTTCCCTTATAATCTTACAGCACAGTCTTTACTGGGTTCTTCATTTAACATTATGTTTGAGAGGGTATTTTTTCGTTTTTCCTTTTTTTTAGTATAGTTGACACATGAGTTTTACATTAGTTTCAAATGTACAACTTAGTGACTTAACAGGTTTATATATATTTTTTATTTTTATTTTTTAAAGATTTTACTTATTTATTTGAGAGAGACAATGAGAGAGAACACAAGCAGGGGGAGTGGGAGAGGGAGAAGCAGGCTTCCCACCGAGCAGGGAGTCCGATGTGGGCCTTGATCCCAGAACCCTGAGATCATGACCTGAGCCGAAGGCAGCTGCTTAACAACTGAGCCACCCGGGCACCCTATATATTTTTCTTAAAAGATTTTTTATTTATTTATTAGAGAGCCAGCAAGAGGAGGGGCAGAGCAGGGAGCCTGACACAGGGCTGGATCCCAGGGCCCTGAGATCATGACCTGAGCCGAAGGCAGATGCTTAACTGACTGAGCTACCAGCTGCCCCAGCAGGTTTGCTGCTGGCTGCTCCATAACATCACTATTAAAATATTACTGACAGTTCCTTGTGCTGTGACTTTGATCCCTGTGACTTACTCATTCTGTAACTGGAATCTTCTCTCTTCCTCTCCCCTTCACCCATTTTGTCCATCCCCCTCTTTCCTCCCCTCTGCAGGTCATCAGTTTTTTCTCTTTTTATAGGTCTGATTCTGCTTTTTATTTATTCTATTTTTTTTTTTTTAAGACTTTACTTGAGAGAGTGTAAGTGTGCCTGCAAGTGTACACAGGAGCAGGGGGAGGGACAGAGAAAGGAGGAAGAGAGAGAATGTCAAGCAGATTCTGTGTGCGGAACACAGGCACCCGGAGGTTCATTTATGTTGTGTGTGGCTGTGATACAGTCCTTTTCACTGAAATAATGCTTCGTTTATAAATATACTACTATTCAGTTATTCTTTCTTCTGTGAGTGGATATTCGATTACTTCCAGTGTGGGGCTGTTAGGACTATGGGCTATGAGCCTAGATGGGCGTGTCTCATGATGCGTCTGTGCGTACTTCTGCTCGGTGGTGTGTATCTACAAGTCTCGTTGCTTGGTTTTTAGGTAATCTTTATCTTCAACTTGAATAGATAATGCCAGACTTTTCTAAAGTAGTTGTGTTTCTGTTTCCACGAGCAGCATGTGAGTTTCCCTTTCATGCTCCAAATCTCACCAATACTTATTATTGTGTTTTTAATTTTAGTCATTTTGGTGGGTGTGTATGGGTTTCTTAGGTGGTTTTATTTTGTATTTCTCCTAGTACCAATGAGGTTGAATGTGTTTTTACATGTTTTTTTGGCCATTTTCTTTTGCGAGATACCTTTTCAAGTAGTTTTTCCATTTTTTTTTCTGGGTTGTGTTTTTTCTTTTGTATTGGTAGTCTTAAATATTCTGAATGTGAACCCTTTGTTAAATGTGCATATAGATTGCTAATTTCTTTTAGTCAGATTTTTAAATCTTTATAGAAACTCTTCAAACTTTGTTTCTTTTTAAACTCAACTGTGCTTTCATATGACAGAAAAAAAATAGCTGAATACTGCAAGAATAAATAATGTTTCTGAGTACTTTGAGTCACAGCAATGATAGTGTACTGCTACTGCTGTTAGTAGTTTACTGCTGAGGAAACTGAGGCTTGTGGTGGCCAACTTCTCCCAAGGACTTATTGAGAAGTAGTTGAGCTGAGATTTGAACTTGGACTCTGGCTTCAGAGCTGTTAACTACTAAGTTTTTACCTACAATAAGTTCTAAAAAAAATATCTGAGCCTGCTCTTTGAGAAAGGGTAAAATGTGATTAGAATAATGTACTGACGTATGGGAACACTCCCTGGTTTAGTATTCTCTCATAACCCTGCTACTCAAAATAAAATGCAAAATCATAGTCTTTGATCAGTAAATTTCTGAAATGATATTGGAAAATAATTTATTTAATAAACATCTCACACAGCTGCTTGAATTTTTGTTGTTTATGTTGGAATTTGACAGAGAGTAGGGAGGCAAAAGAGCATGAAGTTTTCATATTATAATGCATTTCCAGTGCCATACAGGAACCAGAGATAAATAACCTAGTTGATGGGATAAAGAGGAACCCACAAGTGTTTTGGCATAGCACTTCCTTCGACAAAATAAACCCAAGGTTTTAGGATAGGAGATTCAGAATTTGCCTACTTAACATAGCTTTTTTAGCTTTGAACATGCTAGTTATTCCATAGTGAGAATAGTAGACCATAGTGAGATACAGGAGGCAAAATCAATAATTAAGATAAACAAAATCAGAACGCATTACCCGTTGAATGGAGATTAGTCTCACAGACACACACAAACATATTTCTCCATAAACAACAACCATTATGCCAGTTTCTCATTAAAACTAGGGAGGAGAATTCTGAAAAGTGTCTAGCAAAGAAGAAAAATCTGTTAATTAGAACTTTTTTCTTTAAAGGAATTTTTGAAATCTTTATAATTTTTATTAAAAAATGCTCATAATTTTAAAGTATTTAAATACTAAAATATAAAGAAGGAAATAAATCATTCAGAACCACCCAAGAGATAATCAGCAACATTTGGTGAACACCATTTTGTCATGCTACTTTAAAAATAAAAAATAATACACTTAACTTCATTAAGGAATAACCTTTCACATGTGCTTATTTTCTCTTACTTGCTACTGGTAGGCTGGGATTGGGAACTGGTCAGCTGTGAGCTGCACTGTGAACCATACCTGGCTTTCCTTGGCCACCCTTTACAGACTTTTAAAGCATATGGTGGTTTTCTCCTTTTTGGGTGGTTGCTGCTAATTAATTTCTCACTTTATTTTTTGTCTGGTTCTTTCAGAACTAAGAGTAAGGAAAAACTGTCCCTGTTGTGTTCTACTGCCTTTGCCTAAAAATCCTAGTGACTAGAATTTCCTTACATAATACGTAACCTCTCTTAGAATGTGTAAAATATAAATCAAGGACATCCTGAAATATTGCAAGGAGCTATTGGTCTAAAACATCCAGTTATAGTTAACTATGTAGAAAATTGCAACAGTTTTTCATTAATTGTTTTTTCTTCCTCACAGATTTGTATATTGATATTGTTAAATCATTTATACTAAAAGTAGCTGATTGTGTGTCACACGGGTCAGTTTCTTTGCATCAGTAGATGTGTCACATTGTATGTATCTCCCACAGCATAAGTAGGACTGTTAATTAAGGTACAATTTTAAAAAGTAGACTATTTTTTTTTTCACTTTGAATGAATTTACAGGTAAAATAGGCTTTATTTTTATGAATGATTCTGTCAAACACTGAACTTTAGTATTGCCTCCTCAAGGCTAAAATTTATGTATAGGCAATCATGTACATATTGTGGCTTCAGAAATTCTGGGCAAAACCTTCCTGTATCTTCTACTTTAGTATCAAGGTGCCTTGAAATGGACTATTATTGATGCACTTCACACTAATAAGCCTTGCCCTTTCTCTTGGAGCTATCCTGTATGATCACTGATACCTAGGGGCAGTGATGCGTCTCCTCTCTGTAGGAAGGTTTTGAATGGCGTGAGGACACTGGAGCTGTAGAATTTGGAGTTGGGAGAGAAATAAGGGATTCAGTAAGTCTTATGTCCCTATCCATCCTCCCGTAGGAGGGAATAAACTTACACAGGAAAGCAAAGTGTGGAAAGACTGCTAAAGTTGGTTTTTCCCAGGGCTGATGCTTATGAAATTTTGGAGTCTCTAATGGCAGCCTGGTAACTGGAGCTCTTTAGGAAGCCATTGCTGTCCTTGCATACAGAGGAGTGCTATGTTCCTATAAGAGGAATGCTATACAAGGTTGATGGCTTTCTTAGTTGACGTGAAAATACTTGTTTCATTGTCTGTTTCTTGGAGGAGAACCTCTAAAATTAGTATGAAAATGGAATGGGACCAGACAAATTAAATTGCATTAGAATTAAGGTGTTTTAATTTTTTAAAAATTCTAAAATTGTTTATATTATTTCAAGTCTTCTTTGAAGTAAATGATACTGAGAATGGGGTTAGGAAGGAGACTAAATGTTTGCAGCTAAAGCTAATGTAAGAACTTTTAAGGGTAGAAAGAAAAAAACCTTTGGAACAAGGGAGATTTTCTCCAAACTAGTTTCTAATCCTTGTAAATAATAAACCCAAAGAAGCGAAAGGCTAATTAGAATAGCCAACTATATGGGCAAACAAGGTAGGTTCTGCTGATTGCAAAGAGAATGTTTCAGATTGAGTTAACTACAATTTTCCCAGCATGTTAAGGGATTTTCATGAAAGGACTCTGAACTTAGGCCAAACTTAAAAGCACGTTTTAATTAAGAAGTTGAAATGTAAATGAATTAAAAGTTAACCGTGTATCTCTAAAATTAAACCTAACTAAAACCATCGTATTCATATTTGGCATTAAGAAATTACTTGTT
>PISX010012511.1:30121-60560 GCA_004024625.1 Mellivora capensis
GGGACGCCTGGGTGGCTCAGTTGGTTAAGCAGCTGCCTTCGGCTCAGGTCATGATCCCAGCGTCCTGGGATCGAGTCCCACATCGGGCTCCTTGCTCGGCAGGGAGCCTGCTTCTCCGTCTGCCTCTGCCTGCCACCCTGTCTGCCTGTGCGCTCTCTCTCTGACAAATAATAAATAAAATCTTAAAAAAAAAAAAAAAGAAATCACAGAGGTTTTTTAAAAAAAAAAAAAAAAAGAAATTACTTGTTTATTTATTTTTTAAAGATTTTATTTATTTATATGACAGAGATCATAAGCAGGCAAAGAGGCAGGCGGAGAGAGAGGAAGGGAAGCAGGCTCCCTGCTGAGCAGAGAGCCGGGATGCGGGGCTCGATCCCAGGACCCTGAGATCATGACCTGAGCCGAAGGCAGAGGCTTTAACCCACTGAGCCACCCAGGCGCCCCAAATTACTTGTTTAAATCCTTATCTTTTAGAATTATGTATCAAGGGGTGCCTGGGTAGGCTCAGTCAGTTGAGCATCTGACTTTTGATTTCAGCTCAGGTCATGAGCTCAGTGTAGTGAGATCGAGCCTCCACTGGGCTCCTCCCCAAGCTAACTAAGCTAAGCAGGGAGTATGCTTTTCTCCTTCTGTCCCTCCCTGAGCGCATGTGTGCGCAGTCACTCTCTTCTCTCTAAAATAAATAAATAAATCTTTAAAAAGGGAAAAGAAATGTCTCAAATCATTTACCGATGACTCATATGGTGTCTGGAAATTTCTGCAGAATAATCAGGGAAAGTATAATAGTTGGTGGTATAGGTGAAGCAGGGTTAGTCCTGTGCCCATTATTCCCTTTTGCCCTTTTTTGCCTCTACTTTCTAACAGGTTTTTTTCATTCTTAATCCCCTTTTCATGCTATAATGAAACATGCAGAAACAGACAAACCAGTAAAGACTGGATAAGGTGGATACAGTGTGTGGAGAAGGTCTGCTTGGGTCAGTTTTTCAGGTAGCAGTGTATTTTTACATTAATTGTATTATTTAATACAATGCAACAATTTTCCACTGTTAGCCTAGCAGTCAGTTCAAGAGGTAGTTCTGATATACTGCAAAAAGTGAAAACCACACTGCATTACCCTCCTAAAAGTGGTTCGGGATATGTGGAGGGGGCATCATTTGTTAATGACAGTGCAGTATTGACAAATATATCTCCATGGTGTCTCTTTTTTCATGGTTTTATTATAATGAAACTTACTTTCTTGTTCTAGGCTGCTGAAAATATGACAAGCTGACTTTCTGGAGAAATCCTGATGAGATACGTCAAGCTCTTCAAGAGAATTTGAAGATTGCATTGTAGTCAGGAATGTACAATGAAATTACTGCATGCAGCATTGTAGAAATATTTTCCTTTTTAAAAGAGTTATAAAACCATAGCTTTATAAATCAGTGGAAAATGGCTTACAGAGAGAACTATCAGATGTGTTTATATCACATCCTACCTTTTTTTTAACAGCTCTAATGTGTTGGCATTGCTGTGTTCATATTTATGTATTCCTTATTTATAGCTCTGATAGCTTTAATTTTCTAAGCAGTCTATTTGATGTGCACATCTTCTGTGCCTGGTTAAAGTATAGTGGAACCCATCAGAAGTAATGTAGTAGTTATGACTTGTTGACATTTCCATTATAAAATTTAATTTTGAATTGTTTATGCAAAATAACTGGATTTGTGTTGTATTGGGCTAAAAGTTGACAGAATTTCAGCCACGAGTTGTGAATTTTGATTTAGATTTACAGCATATATCTGGATCTTTTTTATAAGAGTACAGAAATCATTTGTTTTAACCTGCTCTTCTTTAACAAAGAATATTTAGTTTTTAAACATGAAAGTTTTCCTGGCAATAAACAATAAGAACCAGATCATTTTTTGTATTGACTGAAAAATAAAACTTAGAAACTTAGATTTTAAAAGTAATGATAGTGCTTGCTCATTATTGTCATTTGAACCATTTATTTTTTTTTTTTAAAGATTTTATTTATTTATTTGAGAGAGAGGCAGTGAGAGAGCATGAGCGAGGAGAAGGTCAGAGGGAGAAGCAGACTCCCCGTGGAGCTGGGAGCCTGATGCAGGACTCGATCCCGGGTCTCCGGGATCATGACCTGAGCCAAAGGCAGTCGTCCAACCAACTGAGCCACCCAGGCGTCCCGAACCATTTAAATTTAATGAAAATATTAATTGATAATATTTTGCTTTCTAAGTTCTATACTCTATAAATGATGGCCTAAAAAATAATACATAATGAAATATTTCCAATATGCAAAATTCTTTAATTTTATTACATAAAAATAGTTTGAGTAGTTACCTAATATATCTTGAGTGGTTATCTAATAAATCACTAAATAGGACGTATCTGTCAACAAATAATACTTTCTGAAGGAATAAAGAGTCTGTTCATTAAACAAAAACTAAATAATCAAGTGTTGTGTATCAGGAATTATAAGTATTCCTTTCCAAGGTCACTTTTTGTGTCATTATTTTTTCCCTGAAAGTTTTAACTAATCAAAGTGATGGTTCAAAATGAATTTTGGAAAATGAAGGATAGTGTTAATTCTGTTCTGTAGCAAAATCTCGATAGAATATTTTATCCAAGAGTGATAGGATTTTTTAATCTGGTTTTATTTTAGATTTTGTTAGCTTCCATTTAAATGATAGTACAAGCCTTTACTCTTTAGCAGCATTTTTGTACTTCAGACAAAGTAAGGCTTAGTAATTAAGTGACAGCCTTCTGCTGTAAAATCTAGTCGTGATTATTTAGATTTTGTAAGCACCTAGCATTTTTACCAAGGACCCTGGAAGGTGTATTATTGGCAGACTCAGTTGGGAGACAATAATGACTTGTGGTAAGTCATTTATTTGGTAGTAAACACTATAAGTTCTATATGTTATTACCCATGAAATCATAAAGACAACATTTTTGTCGACCTCCAAAATCGGTATATACTCTTAGGCCACAAGAGTTAATAGTTTTATTTATGATTTTGTAGGTTAAGTTATTTATGTAAGATACAAAGCAGGAAAATATATTGAAAAGGCGTTATGTTTACAAAGAGCTTCTTTAAGTGTTAAACGTAAACATATATTTTTAATGCATATTTCAGTACTATTTAACAAAAAAATTGTGATGATACAATTGGCAGTGTTACGCATGTTGTCAATGACAAAAATAAAACCATTTTGGTAGTATTGACATGTACTTTTGATTTAATATATACTTTGTGAACACAACTTGTTTCTGTAGGTATTCTGTATTTAGATAAATACTTAGAGTGAGGATTATTTAAAGGCTCTGTAATTTACAATGTAAAATTAGGCTTGAGGTGTAAAATATACTTTTCCCCTGGTAGTGAAAGGAGAACGCTATATTAACATTGCCCCAGTCTTGGAAACAAAGTTGGCATTTCAAATATATGTGAGATTATATTTTCTTTACTTCAAGTAACAGATTCTTTACGTAGTGGGAGACTACAAAATTTCATACAGGTGTCAAGCATACTTAAGTGTTTTCTAATAACTGAATCAAGTATTGGTTTTTAAACATACTTTAAACTTAAAAATTCAGTTCTTCACACTAGCCACATTTTTTATTGTAAAATATATACAACATAAAATTTACCGTCTTAACCATTTTTAAGTTGTGCAGATGGGTAACAGTAAGAACATTCACACTGTTACACTACCATCACTACTATCTAGAACTTTTTCATCATCCAAACAAACTAGCCATTAAGCAGTGACTCCCCACTCTCTCTTCCTTCAGTCCATTTTTCCAGGTAAACGTTTTTCTGCTTTCTGTTTCTAAGAATTTTACTGTTCTAGGTACCTCATATAAGTAGAATCATACAGTACTTGTCCTTTAGTGCTTCTTTTTTTACTTAACATGTTTTCAGGATTTGTCCATATTACAACATGTATCAGAATTTCATTCCTTTTTAGAGCTGAATAATATTCCATGATATTCCAAATATTTTCCACGTTTTGTTGATCCATTCATCCAATGAATATTTGGGTTGTTTCTGTCTTCTGACTATTGTGAATAATGCTGCTTTTAATGTTAATGTATAAATATCTGTTCCAAGTGCCTGCTCTTACTGCCTTTTGGTATGTACCCAGAAGTGGAATTGTAGTTCCCACGGTTTCACCTGAGAAAAAGCACAGGAGCCAGGAGACCACACTGCTGAGTAGCTGGGCTCTGGTTCTGCCTCAATGATTTGGGGCAAGTTACTACTGAGATTCATTGTCCTCTGGAAAATGGGGAAATTCATCCCTGCTTCACAGACTATGTGTGGAAAATACTTTGCCCAGGACCTGAAATATTAAATGCTTATTTTTGCCCACACATTCCACTGGGCCAAGAGTGAAGGACTATTTAAGAATTAGGCATAAAACTAGGATAGTCAAGCAAACTAGGTGCTCATGAACAAATGTCTGATTTCCAAGCAAACTTTGCACTTGGATGCTTTTTTCTCATTTGATCTATAGGAGCCTCTTACTGACAAAGCTACTTGAACACCTTTCCCAGAGATAGAGCCAAAATCTTTAAGACATCATAAATGACAAGTTTGGCTGTCTTTTTTTTTTTTCTTAAGATTTTATTTATTTAAGAGAATGAGAACAGATAGAGCACAAATGGGGAGGGGTAGGTGGAGAAACAGACTCCCCACTGAGCAGGGAGCCCGATGTGGGGCTCGATCTCAGGACCCCGGGATCATGACCTGAGCCGAAGGCAGATGCTTAATCGACTGAGCCACTCAGGAACCCAGTTTAGCTCTCTTTGTTAGGAAACTGTTAAAGGGCTGATTTTCTTTTCCCAAAATCCGTTTGTTGAAGCCCTAACTCCAGTACTTTGGAATATGTCTATTTTTGGAGAGCCCTTAAAGAGGTGATTAAATTAAATGAGTCCTTTAGGGTGAGTCCTAATCCAAACTGACTGCTATCCTGTATAAGAGGAAATTAAGACGTGCAGGGGTCTGAGGGATGTACATGCTTGGAGGAGAGATTGAAGAAGGAGCAGAGTGCAGCCATCTGCAAGCCCAGGAGAGAGGCCTCAGAAGGAAACAGACCTCCAAAAACCTCGATCTTGGACTTCTGACCTCCAGACTGAGAAAATAAATTTGTTGATTAAGCCTACCAGTCTGTGGTACTTTGTTATAGCAGAGCAAACTAACATATAACTGTAGATATAAAGTGCTTATAGACAAAACATTATAGTTAGCACTTGGCTTAGTAATGCCTATAGACAAAATAATTTGAGAGGATGAAATAGACTAGAGGTTTTTGTTTGTTTCTAAAGAACTTGATGGGCTGCCTTAACTCGTCATTAGTAAAGAGGTTCTGTGTTCAGTCCTACTCAGAACTGAGTTGAAAATAACCCAGTGATCAGATATTTGGGAAGCCAGAAATCTGAAAAAATGATTTTGGTTGGCGATCCTTCTGAAGTAATGTATTTCTTATTTTTTAGGTACATGGACCTGTGGTTCTAGAGACTGACTCATTGAAGGTTACCATTTAAATTAGTAGAAACCTTTGGGAAAATCTACATCTTATGTGGCAGAAATGTGTATCTCACTAGCATTGAAACCCATATAAAGTAAAAATTGGTTGAGTCATTTATATGCAAGTGAGTTGAAGAGTCAAGTGAATTTTATCACTGAGAAATCAAAATGATAGCCTGCTATGGCTTAGGAACTCACAGAAGGAAATGGATTAATATAAAAGTGCTCTGATACTCACCAATGGCAAGAGTACTTATACATTAATTCCATAAAATGAACAGTTGGATTCTTTAAGAAGAAAATGGATTTATTTTTCCAAGGACTTTAATTATGAATCAATAAAACATTTGTAAATGTAAACAAAATTGTCTCTGTGCCTATTTTTAAAACTGGGCCTTCAGTTATTTTTACATAAATTATTGTCACAAGAGGGAATCCTTGACAGAATTAAGGAACAAAGGACAGAAAGGATTTTCAAGTGAGGGCTGAAGGCAGGCAGTCTAGGAAAAGTAAATCTTGTTTGCACGGTTTTGGCAGTGAACTAATTAGTTGGTATTCTGTCTTGAGTAGGCTTGGTAGTAGCAAATAAACCCATTTTTGTTGTTTGTGGATTCTCCAGGAAGCAGTGAGTCCGGCATTGGCACCTCCACCTTTTTGAAATCAGGTCTGCATGGTTTCCCTCATGAGGATATCTCATTAAATGGGATTTCATAAATTCTCCAGGAAATTTTAATGAAATTTCTAACACTATTACAAAGAGAAGGAGGAAACTGACAATACAGTGTTAGAAAAGAAGCCAGTGCATTGTGTAGGTGCAGGAAGGAAGTTACAGTAGCTTATTCTGGCTGAAATGGAAAATTCTATTTAAGGAAGAGTAGGAGAGGGCTTGGAAAGGCAGGCTGAGACCACATTATGAACATCCCTGAACAAGTCTGACTTTTTATTCCGTAGATAGCAAAGAAAGGAAGAGACATGGTTAAGCTCTGTTCTGGGCCTTGCTTTGCAAGCGAATTGATAAATGCAGGATGGATTGGAGCAGGGAGAAACTAAAAGCAGAGACTAGGAGGCCACCACAGTAACCCAAACCCAAGTGCTCAAGTCCGGTAGATTCAAGAGACATTACAAAAGTAAAACACATGGGACATAATGGTAACTTATGGGGAAAATAGAGAAGAAATAGGGTGACTGAATTTTTTTTTTAAGATTTTATTTATTTATTTGACAGATCACAAGCAGGCAGAGAGAGGGAAGCAGGCTCCCCGCCAAGCAGAGACTCCAATGCGGGGCTCGATCCCAGAACCTCGGGATCATGACCTGAGCTGAAGGCAGAGACTTTAACCCACTGAGCCACCCAGGTGCCCTGGGTGACTGATTTCTTAACCCCGATACCAAAGATTAAGTATCAGTAAATGTAAATCAAAAAGGGAATCTAGGGCCGTCTGAGTAGCTCGGTTAAGTGTCCAACTCTTGATTCAGCTCCAGTCTGGATCCCAAGGTCCTGAATTCCATCCCCACATTGGGCTGGGTGTGGAGCCGACTTAAAAATATCAGGTTTTACTGGAAAAGTGAATTTTTTTAAATTAACATGTATTATTTGTTTCATGAGAACAGGTCTGTGATTCATCAGTCTTAGGTCACAGAGCTCGCATAGCGCATACCCTCCCCTGTGTCCATCACCCATTCCCCTCCCCTCCAGCAACCTTTAGTTTCCTGAGATTAAGAGTCTCTTATGGTTTGTCTCCCTCTCTGGTTTCATCTTGTTTCATTTTTCTCTCCCTTCCCCTATGATCCTCTGTCTTGTTTCTCAAATTCCCCATATCAGTGAGATCGTATGATAATTGTCTTTCTCTGACATATTTCGCTTAGCATAATACCCATTAGTTCCATCCACATCATTGCAAATGGCAAGGTTTCATTTTTGATGGCTGCATAGTATTCCCGTGTGTGTGTGTGTGTGTGTGTGTGTGTGTGTGTGTGTGTACCACATCTAGGCTCTTTCCATAGTTTGACTAAAAGGGAGTTTTATTTTAGACATACCACATTGAGTATATATATTAAATCTCACCCTTGCTACCCTTCTAATTCCCTTACCAACTCCATTTTTTTTCCTCACAAGTTATACTCTAACACAATTTATTTCTACTTATTGACTATTGTCTATCTCCCTCTACCTGAAAAATCTGCACAAGGCAGGGATAGTTTTTGGTTTTGTTCATTAATGTGTTTCAAGGATCTTGAACAGTTTCTGGTACATAATGAGGGTTCAATAAATATACATCAGATGAATGCTAGGGCAGAATTGACATCCAAGACAACATCTACCATGTGGCTGAAAATAACAAGATGGAAAACTTCCTACGTGTAAAGCACCAAAGTAAGACACAATTTTTGGTGTTCTACACATATCAGGTTGCTTACAGCTACCATGGGGGATTAGATAGCATTATCCCATTGCAGATCAGGAAACTAAGGCACAGAGTGGTAAAGAAATAGATCATCAGGTGAGTGATAGAGTCAGGATTCAAACCTAGATAAACTGGTTGTAGAGCCCATGTACCATAGTGTCTCTCACTGTATCTCCATCGCACAGGGTGAAGGGGCAAAATGGGAGAAGGGACCAATAGAGCTTGGGAATCCGATGCCCACAGGTAGTAGTTGACACTCTGGAAGTAGACTGTGGAAGTATAATAAAAGACTAATGATAGATGCTTACCTTGCCCAGGATTGCCCCATTCTTTTCTTAACCATGCTACTGCTGGTGTTGGTGGGTGGTGAATTTTTGTGGCATCTCTGCAGATATATGTAATAATTTAATTAAGACAAAATAAATTAAAGCCATTCATTTCCCAGAAATACTGTACTTGGGGAACCCAGTACTAACAAAAAATAAATCTTGTTTAATGAATTTCAGTGTTGGGCTCATATATACCAGAAGCTGGTACATCTGACAGCCCTAACTAGCAGGCCAAGAAGTGTATCTGTTAACAAATAACACCATGTCCATTACAGTAGAGCAGAATACTGGAGTATCTTGTGGGTCTTACGTGTCTCCCATAGCTGAATGGAAATACAGGCATATTCTATCAGAAACAGTCCACATTATCACTTCTAGTTCCTAAAAGCAATAAATTGCCAGATACACACTTGGTGAGTTACATCAAAAGCCTTTAAAAAGATTGTTCTGATAAATTGAGGGTTAACGGAGGGAGGTGAGTGGGGAACGGTTAAATGCGTGATGCGGGTGAAGGAGGGCACTTGGGACGA
Source organism: Mellivora capensis (assembly GCA_004024625.1). Lineage (NCBI taxonomy): Eukaryota > Metazoa > Chordata > Mammalia > Carnivora > Mustelidae > Mellivora > Mellivora capensis. The sequence continues at coordinate 38,916 of PISX010012511.1, forward strand.
ACACTGGGTATTATATGTATGTAAGTGAAGAAACACAAATTTAAAAAAAAGATTGTTCTGATAATTATGCTTTCAAGAAGTAATGTTGGAAAACTGTTTCATTTGTTATATTTTTTAGAGCTTATCTGCTCTGCCACCAACAAATGGCCTTTTTATTGTAAGAGCTACACTTTATACTTGAATTTGCTGACTGCTATGTGTGGAAATATCTGAATAAATAAGCTAATGTTAAGTCATAAAAACAACTGCTCTGGAAGAAAACAGAATTTCTAGCTTCTTTAATTCTAATTTGCATTACTAGTCAGAAGATACCTGATGCTCTACCAGGAAAAACGAGGAGAACAACAATGGAAATTGACCTGCTGGTGGGAAGATCATGTTTCAGCAATTCGGGGAAACTTGTAGGTCAAGGACACTAAACTACATCTCTCTAGGTGTCCATTTCTTCAATTGTACCATGTGAGTTTCAGTCTAGTATCTCCAGGTCTGTGTCCCCGAAGTTTGCATTTCCTATAACAACTTCAAGATCTTTTCCACATGTATATGCCACCAAGCTATTATTTATAAACACTGTTCTTTAAATGGGCTTACTTAAAATCCAAATACACTTATTTTCAAAATAAAAATCTACATGGCCACTAGCATGGAAACAGCATCATTTGCCATAGCTAGAAAGTATCTATAAAAACAATTACAATGAAAAATAAAGATAGGCTTACACTTTGCTAAATATTGTCTTTAAAATCTATGATTCTGGGGTGCCTGGGTGGCTCAGTGGGTTAAAGCCTCTGCTTTCGGCTCAGGTCATGATCCTGGGGTCCTGGGATCAAGTCCTGCATCGGGCTCTCTGTTCAGCAGGGAGCCTGCTTTCTCTTCTCTCTCTGCCTGCCTCTCTGCCTACTTGTGATCTCTGTCAAATAAATAAATAAAATCTTAAATAAATAAATAAATAAATAAATAAATAAAATCTGTGATTCTGAGACCTGCTCTTTCCTTGATAGATGAGCAAGTTTTTGCAACATAGAACTGAATTACCAGAAGAATTACAAAAGCTTTGAAAAGAAACAACTTCCTTAATATGGCATTTATTGCATTTTGAATGTAATGTCCCATGTACCACCCCCTCTGGTACCCATCTTACACTTTGGAAAACCACTATCCTAGAACGTTCCCAAGATTCCTTTCTGCTCTACTATCCATATAGTTTGAGAGCTCAGACTTTAGGATCAGGCAGGCTTAATTTGTGTGCCCTCTCCAAATCTCAGTTTTCTTATCTGTAGGATAAAGATAGGATAGAGCTCACAGTGTTATGAAGATTAAGGGGACATATGTAAAATCCATAGCATACCACCTGGCATCTAGGAGGAGCTCCATAAATGTTAATCTTCACTTCATATTTTGTATTATTGGACTTATCTAATCTCTTATTTTCAGGAATGGTCCAAAGATTCTGAAAAGACTTCAATTCAAAATGCACTTTTTCTCACCAATGGAATTAGACCTTATACTTTCATAAATTCTTATTTTTATATACTTTTTTTGGAAACATTGACAAAGTGTATTTAAATAGAAGCTTATACTGTGTTCATATTGACCCTAAAAGAACAAAAGAGCCAGTTTATCAGCAAAATTAGTTTTTGGCAATAACAGGAATTGCAGTTCAGGACGAGCAAACTATGGTGAACCATAGGCTAGTCTGGAGAACAGGAGAGAGGCATTTGCATTTATTTGCTTATAGCGGGAAGAAGGAAGTTGGGAGGGAAACTTGTGGCTTCTCCTTGGATGAAGTTGGCAGTTTCTCTCTGGCTATGTTGTTCTGTTGCAGGCAAGGAGAAATTCTTCCTTCCTCCTGCTGGGGTATATAAAGTAAGCTCCCCATTTGGGAATGCATACATTCTACGGCAAGTGGTAGTGTGAGAAAGCTCCCCCTTTTGGACTTCCAGATTCCATTTTAAATTATGTTCTCTCTCTCTCTTTTTAAGACTTTATTTTTTTTTCCAAAGATTTCATTTATTTATTTGACACACATACACAGAGATCACAAGTAGGCAGAGAGGCAGGCAGAGAGAGAGGGAAGCAGGCTCCCTGCTGAGCAGAGAGCCCAATGCGGGGCTCGATCCCAGGACTCTGAGACCCTGACCTGAGCTGAAGGCAGCGGCTTAACCCACTGAGCCACCCAGGTGCCCCAAGACTTTATTTTTAAGTAATCTCTAAACACAATGGGGGGCTCGAACTCACAAGCCCGCGATCAAGAGCTGCATACTCTACCGACTGAGCCAGGTAGCCACCCCTTAAATGATGTTTTCTTTATTTTCACATTTATACAGGGAGGAAAATCAAGACATCCTACCAAAAAAACACAAGATTAATATGTAGCTAAATTTTAGTGTAAAGACTAGCATAGCTAATTAGTGAACGGACCCCATGGGGATGAGGATGTGTTGGGAGAAGTAGCAGGATTATGAATAATTCTAAAAATCTCTATTTTCAACATGAAAAGAGCTCATTGTTCCCACTTGCTTCTGATAAGCCTAATGGGAATATCAGTGATGTTTGTTCCCGCCGAACACTGAGAACCCTCCCGAGAAATCGGTGCAAACAGCTGGCTAGAGGAAACCTTCCTGGGAGTGTGCTCACAGAGCATTGTGGCGGAGGATGGGCAGCCAGGGAGCGAGAGCTTGCTAAGGTTTAATTGAGCCCTGGATGTACACCATCCCTGCCCTCGTCTGGCTTCACCTAACAAACACGGAAGGGACTTTATCAGTTAGGTCCAAGTTCAGAGAGAAAGAGACAAAAAAGTGTACTTTTTTTTTTTTTCTGATTTTATTTATTTATTTGACACAGAGAGAGACAGCGACAGAGGGAACACAAACAGGGGGAGTGGGAGAGGGAGAAGCAGGCTTCCTGCTGAGCAGGGAGCCAGATGCGGGGTTCCATCCCAGGATCCTGAGATCATGACCTGAATGGAAGGCAGACACTTAACAACTGAGCCACCCAGGCGCCTCCAGAAAAGCGTTTTGAGTGCCTCAAAGACAAAAGTGCTTTAATTTCACAAAAATGATACTCTACCTACTGCCCTGTTCTTAGGCTGAAAGGCTACTGCACAAGGACTTCGGAGGCTCTGCAGGCTCAGGAAAGACTGGTGTGGGCCTGACCTTTCGAGGCAGCAGCCACTAGCATGACTCTGATAGGAAGAGGGCTGTTGTGATGGATTGTTATGACTCCCACACTGTCACTTTCATCAGTTCAGAAAGGTTTGAGAACCTATGTTGGGATTTAGCTATAAATCTGGTTAACAAGGGAGCCCCGAAGGAAAACAACGTGTGGCGGAGAGATGTTTCTCCCCTGGGGTTTCTCCAGTCTTTTCTTCTCTCACTTGCAGGATTTTGGGCCGTCTTTCTTGTTTCTCTCACACACTCAGGTCACGACAAAGGAATCCATACTAAGATGTTGCTAATAATGCATCCCCTCCTCTCTGGGGAAAAGCAGGTCCTAGAAGTATGATTTAACCTGAAGGAATGTAGCCAGCTAGACAGCACAGGGCAGCAGGGGAGGGGGTGAGACTGGCAGCTGGAGAGTTCTGAAGGTCATTTGACTCATTTGACTGCTGGACCCAACATTCCCCTCAGCCATCAGCTATAAGGCCAACCCTTAGCATTGGCTAAGTGACCCATGAGTAATAAAAACTGAAGATGGGGCATGGCTCTCTTGGGTTCTCCTTTCACACCTCGTCTTCTCGTCTCAAATGTAATTTACTTCTCCTCCCGGTTAGCCCCCAACACTCAGCGCTCAAACAGTGTGAGCATTTTTCATACTCCAGTGTAGTGGGTAGATTCTAAACAAATAAGTGGAATCCAGCCTTCATTGCACTGGAAACAAGGTAGGAGTGAAGTATTATCACCACTAGTACCAAAACCAACTGGAGATGTCCTTTCACATACTATTCTAATGCATCCAACAGACTTCACGTAGTGGTTGAATTATCAGGCCCAACCCCCAAAGTAGGGATGGTTGTTATAAATTTTATCTTTCAAAAAATTATTTTATTACCATTAAATATTTGATGCATGTAGTCTATAACAAAAATTGTGTATGCTCTCCACAGAAAGACATTTTAACAACTTCCTACTCTCCTAATCAAGGTCTAATTTAGGATTGTCCAATGAATTGATAATCTTACCATCTTTAAATTGAATACCATATCATACTATCTCTCAGATTCTCATGCTTTTCTCCATCTATATACAGATAAATGTTGACACCAACTTATGAAAAATCAATCCCTTGTCCCTTGGGGGCCAACTCACTCTCAAGAAAATTCCTGTTCTTGATCCTTGAATTCTAGCACCTATCAGTACAGCATGTGGTGAATGCTCAGTACATATTACCAAATGAATGATCGAACTATAGTGCATCGGTGACAATAATGTCCACATGAAATCTTTCTGCCACAGCTATTAGCATTCTTTTTCCCAAAAGATCCTGAAAAAGCCTGCTGTTGAATGTTGCATGGCATCACTGAACTTTTTCATTGCTCTTATTTTAGGCTTATCCTCCTTCTATGTCTCAATAATTAATTCCCTGGCTTCATGGTAGATGGAATTACCATAAAACTTTGGAGGTATATTTTCTACAAGCTTGTTTGGTGGAAGCAAGATAATTCTACTCTCTTCTGTCTATTTCCCCCTCAAAGCAGACTGTAAGGTTCAAGAGAGCAGGCATGGTCTCTAGCCTGGCATCTGGAACATAATAGATGCTTAATAAAAAGTTTACAAATGGAGTGATTGAGTGATTCCATTTACCCCTTTCTTAATGTAAGAGCAGGCTACAGAGTCACGTCCTATACATTCTGGGGGAAATAGAAAAGAACTAACAGCTTGGTACCTGCTGTGTGTCAGTCACCAGGCTGGATGCCATATATAGATGACTTCATGCAATTTTTATAGCAACCTTTTGAGGGAGGTATTCCAATTTTACAAATAAAGAACTGAGGCCGAAAGGGATCTGTCAGGAAATGAATATGTGGCCATGAAATTCTTTCTCCTAGAATATCTCTTCTCTTCCTATTGCTAGTAGTTCTCTTCCTATTGCTTAATCAAATCACACACAACCTTCAAGGACCAAATTAAGACTGTTGGAAGTACATTCTCTATGGGTGTCTTGTGTTTCTGTCCATTTCCTGAGTAAAGGCATTGACAACTTTTGGTCTGGACTACAAAGGTTGTTTGTAGAGCATACAGCCTTCAACAGAGAGTGTCTCCCTCTGGGAGAGGACAGACTTGTTTTCTGACCAGGTTAATAAGGACAATGTCTCCTTCCAGTGCAAAGATTGGACAGGTTTGCCAACAGCCCCTTTGGAAGATTGGGGTTTCCTTACCTCGGGTTTGCTCAGGTGTGATACAAACCTGCAGAGTGTGCAGTGCTCCTCTGGGCCACTCTGTGTCAGTCCTATAGGATTTGGAGGACCCATTCATCAGGGTGAACACAAATTTCCCATGGCCTGCTATATTCTGAAGAAGAAAGTCTATTGTCTTTGACCTAGGTTTTTGGGTCTTCTTCAAGTACCTAAGAAAATGTAATAGACTAACTTTCAGCTTGCAAATAGGGTGAAACTTTAGCCTTTTCACAGTTCTTGACAAAGACCTTCCTTCCTTTGGAAAGCCTTTTCTAACTATCCCAGCTCCTAGTCATATGTCTAAGACAACTTTGGCAGGAAATCCAACCTGCTGAGTAATGTATTTGTGAATCTTTTTATTACTTCATGCTTGATTATTCTCTCCTAGAGGACAGAAACAGCTATTTACACCTCTTCATAAGAATTTTTCTTGGGTATAGAAATTGGCTCTCGTTTCTTTAATTGTAATTCATTAAAATGTATTGAATGCCTATTAAGTGTAGGACATTATGGTCAGAATGGTTAGGTGAGTATTTTCCTACCTGGTGCCTAAGCACCTTGAAGATGGACATAATATCTAGTAGTTCTTTATCCATTATAATTCTTTCTGTCTCTCATTCCCATTCAACAAATATTTATTGAATGTCTGCAAATGCACACGGTATGCTAGTTGCTGAGTATACAAATGAATAAGAGAAGTCTACCTACAAGGGACTCATGGAAACACGTACATGCAGTACAAGAAGGAAGTCCAGTGACAGGAAAAAAGCACAGATCATTATGGGAACATGGAAAGGCCACTCAACAGGACTTTCATTTTGTGGTGGGGGCAGTTGGCTTTTCCACTTCTTGGTATTTTCAAAGCCTACAGTGCTCAGCAGATATTGAAACAAAGTGTTTTCTTTTCCTTCCTTCCTTCCTTCCTTCCTTCCTTCCTTCCTTCCTTCCTTCTTTCTTTCTTTTTTATTCATACTGTAGATCTCTCTTCAGTGCCCACAGCCGAACAGTGGAGAGTCTGGCCAATGGTTCCAGGCTGCACACTCCTCTGGCATGGAGGTACTATGAAAGGCCCACAGAGAAGGACTTTCCATCAGTGCATCACCATGGGCTGAAACAAAGTGTCGATATGGATACTAATAATCCAAACTAGAAATCTAGGTCAAATCCCTGCTCTGAAACTTGTGTATATACTTCATAATAGCCCATGTAAGATTGGCTGGCCTGTATTGAAAAGGATTGCCAGCAGCCTCGGCCTCTAGCCTACTTATTTAAAAAGATATACACAACAAATGTTTAAGTCAATGAACCTCTGTTTAACACCTAGAATACTACTAGGGACTAGAAAGATGCACAAGGCAGGTTCCCCGCCTTCAAGATGTTCATCATCAAGTGAGACAGACACAGAGAACCGTAATCTAAAACTGTGCAGGAGAGCTTAAGCTTTGAATAGCAACTAGGGGTTATTATCAACAAGCTGTGGGAACTTATTCTGCTGGCGACCAAGGGAATTGCTTGCAAGAGATGGTTTTGAGTTGGTGTTTAAAGGGTGAAAAGAATTTCTACAGGCAGGAAACAGAGAGTAAGGCAGCCCAGGAAAAAGCTCAAGCAAATGCACATTCTTTAAAAAAATGAATAAACAGATGAACTAACTAATTAATAAAAGGAGAGTTCAGGGAATGTTTAGTAGAACAACAATGGGAACTAGGGTGTGCCCAAAACTGAAGGTCAGAAAGGAAGTTCCACTCTGCGCCTTCCGCCAATATTTATTAAGCACCTGCTGGGGCAAATATAGTATGCTTAAAAGGAGATAAAGATAAAGACCCAGCTCACAACTGAATGAGGAGGTCGTTTAATCTAAAATAGTAAATGCCAGCAAAGCACTAAACAGAGAGGATTTTGAATGTCACCCTAAGTCACTCGGGTGTTATTCCTTAGGAAGAGAATACAGTGAATGATTTTATCTGACCTGTGAGGAGGAGGTTAAGTCTTGGCAACTGTGTGAAGGAAGGTTCAGAGGGGCAAGAGATGGAGTCAGTATGGAAGCAGTATGGAAGCTTGTGGAATCACCCAGGGGGAAACAGGAAGGGTCCAGGTCAGATGAAGATGGAAAGAGAGCAAAGAAGACTCGTAAGGCCAGAATTCATAGACCTTGACCAAGAGATGCATAGACCTTGACCAAGAGGTGTTTATGAAGATGAGTCCAAGCCTTCTATTCTGGGAGATAGTGCGGATAATGGTGGTAATACCGGAGAACACTCATCAGATAAAATATCCAGAACTGATAAGATCTCAAAGGTTAATTAACCGAACCCCATCATGTCTTTTTTCATTTAACTTTTTACATGGTCATAATTCTAGATGTAGTATCATATATTTTTTAAGATGTAGAGGTAAACACCTAGGACTTTTTTAAAAAAAATTTTTATTTTAAAGATTTTATTTATTTGACAGACAGAGTTCACAAGTAGGCAGAGAAGCAGGCAGAGAGAGAGGAGGAAGAAGGCTCCCTGCTGAGCAGACAGCCCAATGTGGGGCTAGATCCCAGGACCCTGGGATCATGACCTGAGCCGAAGGCAGAGGCTTTAACCCACTGAGCCACCCGGGCGCCTCACACCTAGGACTTTTTAGGTGACACATCTTACCAGGGTTTTTCAAACTTCAGGACCATTAGTGGATCATGAAGTGGATCATCCATTTAAAATGTTATAAAAGAATACCAAAAAGGGTGAAACAGAATAAAACAGAACAGAACAGAAAATACAGCATTCCCATAGAAAGGTCATTCCTTCATGGAACTTTGACTTCTATTTTACGTACACGGCCAAGATTGCAATGTCATGTGCACATCTTAGTGTGAGCTGTAGTTTAGAAAGTTTGAAAGCTGCTGCTGATCTAGACAGTGTCCAACAAGCCATCCCTCTCAACCCTCCTTCCTCCGGTTTATAGGATTCATCGGCATACAGGGCCTTGAGGCATCTTTTGTCCCCTTGACAATGAATGACAATCCAATTATGTATAACAATAGTGCTAGTATTTTGTTTGGAGCCAATGGCCTCCACCATTTTTATAGAAAGCCAGAAGTACCCTCTATGTTATTGTCTGTAGCCCCTTTGGCATCATGGGGAATGCTCAAGATTATGCACATCTGGTCCACCCGCAGATCAAATTTGAAACAGGTTTCAAATAAACCTTATCTAAATATTCTAAGACAATAGAATTAAAAATGTAAATTGTGAATCCTCCTAGATTTCCTTTTCCCACTAGATGGCAGAAAAAGCACTTGTAATGGACATTACACTGTCTTCTCCTTAATCAGGTCTGCAGACTTTTTTAATAAAGGGAGGTATATTTCATTTCAGTTTGAACGGTAGAATATGATTATAAGACATTTGATTATTTTTTTGACTAATTTAATCATATTAAGCTTAAAATTAAAGAGGAACTTTAAATTAGTTTGTGTTTGTGTATGTACATATATGCCCACATGTCTCAGTTAAGACGCACATGATGGAATTTTATTGGCCTTGGAATACTGCCATGCTCTCTTTTAATGCAAATTTAAAAATAAAAGGTAGCATTTAGAAACAATTTTAAATTAATACAGAAACATTTTTCATATTACACAGGGCATAATTAGGTGTACAGTTGAGATACACTTAATTATGATATATTACAAATAATGATATTAATATAAGTAAAATGATTGGTGATACATTCATGGTTATGAACCCAAAATACATTTTTTATGAAGAGAATAAAAACTGTGTGAGCTAAGGAAATATAATACAACAGTTAAACATGGTATGTCCTTTTCTTTCTGTGTTAATAATTCTAATATGACTTTTTTTTTTTTACCCTGAATAGATGTGTCAGGTCGCCATTTGTCAACAATAAGTCTTCAGGGGCATTTGTAATTAGAACATTTTGCTATGCTCTTGCGAAGAGTTTCACAGACCCCTGTTCTGGTACATTTACCGTCAAAGAGAAAATTATTTTATGGATCCACAAAAAGCAAAATGGTTACTAGGTGAGCTCTAGCGAAGAGAATGTTTGAAGAAACACAGACATAATTTGATAAAGTACTATCAAACTATCAAATAAAAACCAGTTCAAAGAGGTTAATTATTTGGCCCGGATTTCAGTCACTTCTTTTGTTACTGTTTATCTTACGACTGGCCTTGGGAGACAGAAAAAAGAAAGGATGGAAAAGAGGAGGTGATGAAGAGTCAAGTCAAAAAAAAAAAAAAGAAAAGAAAAGAAAAGAAAAGAAAAGAGTCAAGTCCAATCATTCATACAGCCCACGGACTTCCGCCAAGGGCACGTTCTGGGTCAGGCCCTGGCTGGGGATGGGGATTTCTTCAATCAAAATGAGAGCAAAGGACAGAGAGGAGGGGAGAGGTTGGGGGGCCAACCGGAAGAAGTATAAGAATGGCTGAGATTACGTAACAGTGGCCATGGTGGCCTTGCCTTACCCCGGCTCTGTCCTCTCCCAGCTTTGCTGACCCCTTCTTCCTCAACAAAACCAAACCAAAAGGGGACCCCAGGGGCATACCAGCTCTGCCCACAGTCCTCAGGAACCTAGAGAGGGGCCTCTGGTGGGAACCCCAGACAGCATGCTATCTGTACAAAGCCATAACCAGTCCCAGAGTCTCAAGCTGAGAACACCCCGTGTTGTGTTGTGTGTAGTAAAGATGCCTGATCTTGTTTTGAGCCAAGAGGGATAAGTGACTTTTTGAGAATAAGCAACTTACAAGGTGCCGTAAGCTAGTTTCTAGGACAATGGAATATCAGAGTACAGGATCTCCCCTGCTATATTGAGTGGATGGCTATTTTTATGTCAGTTTCTTAGTAAAAGCAACTGTGGATTAAAAGCAAATAAAATAAATTTGAAAATAAAAGGGAATATGATTTGGGGTATTTTTTCATTTTTTTAAAAGATTTTATTTATTTATTTGACAGACAGGGATCACAATTTTGCAGAGAGGCAGGCAGAGAGAGAGGAGGAAGCAGGCTCCCTGCTGAGCAGAGAGCCAGATGCCAGGCTGGATCCCAGGACCCCGGGATCATGACCTGAGCCGAAGGCAGAGGCTTTAACCCACTGAGCCACCCAGGCGCCCCTATTTTTTCATTTTTAAATTAAGGAATCTTACATTAAATTTTCAGGAAACTTGGAGCACCTGGGTGGTGCTTCTCCCATTTCCTCCGCCTGCCGTTCCCCTGCTTCTGTTCTCGCTCTGTCAAATAAATAAATAAAATCCTAAAAACTTTTTACTAAGTCCCACTGGCCCTAATCAAGGCACCATGGGTCCTGTAGCCTGCTAAATGCGGGGACCTAGTCAGTCGCCCCATTTCTTTAACCACGGATCACAGAGAAGGAGCTAGACTCCCAGCTCTAACATTTCCTACATGAGAAGAACAGACATTGTGACAGCCCACCATTTAACTGAAATGAACTGAAAAGAACTCCAACTCTGAGGTCCCAATACTAAACTCCCACTTTTTAGGTCTTTAGCTCCCCTCATGCTCTCCAATTAAAGACAGAGAAATTTGAGTTTTCTCTCTATACGCTTTCATGTTCTGTCCTTTCCAGTGGTGTAACTGCAAATGTCTTTCTAAATCTACAACCTGAGCTACAGAGTAAGTCCTTTAGGCTGTATGAATGGCTCTCTTTTGCCCACCCAGCTCTGAGGAGACTCTGCCCCCCGAAATGTTGTGTTTTTTTGTTTTCCTGCTTAAACCGGGAAGAATGTGTAGTGAGAGCCCTCAGAGCAGACAACCCTGTAGATCTCCACTCAGCACATCTCTAATGGGCTCAGCACGGTGACAGCTGTGACGAATACCATGGCAATTTCCCAGATAAGATTGTATCCGAGTAGGGGCTACATTTCCTTCAGAGTCGCTGAGGCCATTATTATTCTTTGGAGAGGAATTCTGAGGAGGAAATAGCTGATTTAAATGCCTGCTGTCAGTTGCCAAAGAAATTGTTACAAAATACTGCTATAATGATGTGGAAAACTGCCCATTGCTTTGGATCCCACGTTTTTTGTACTCCCTCCATTCATCATTCAAGATTTCCCTTTTAGCCAACCAGGTACATCATGACTGGTGTGCTCTAAAGCCTCATAACTTGGAGTCTCAGGTTGGGGTTCTTTGACATTTCACATTATGGCTGTTCGATCATTTCTTGTGACCTCTTAAACTCTCATGAGGTCTTCTAAGAAACTGTGTGTAGCCTACAAATACCAACCCAACTGGTCTATTTATTAAATTTCATCCATTCAACCAGTACTTACCGAGCACCCATTATATTTTTTTCCCCACACAGGAGAAGGCAGCATAAAGTAGTTGTTCCACAGAGGGTCTCTGGAGTCGAACTGCCTAGATTCTAATCCTGGCTCCATCAGAATTCCTAGCTGTGTGACCTTGTTGTGTCAAAGTTGCATGAGTTACCTTAGTTTCTACATCTGCATAATGGATCAATAGTCTAATTGTAGTACCCTCCATAGGGGTAGAAATGAGGATTAAATGAATTAATATTTGTAAGGTGCTAAAAATAATAATAGCTCATAATAAGTGTTCATTAATATCTTAATTACACCTATAAAGAAGATAACATTATTACCATTAAGGAACTGACAGTATAAGGACTAAGAGGAGACCTGTACAAGAATAACATAAAACAGTATAGACTGTACCTTAGAGTGACAACTTAAGCCAAAAAAAAAAAAAGTTTGAAGGAAAACTTAATGTTGACAATATATATATATGTATATATATATATATATATATTTTTTTTTTTTTTTTAAGTAGACTGTATGCTCAGCATGGAGCACAACGTGGGGTTTGAACTCATGATCCTGAGATCAAGATCTCAGCTGAGATCAAGAGTCAACCGCTTAACCGACTGAGCCACCCAGGATCCCTGAAAAACTTGACAATATAAACACTTCAAACTTTCAAACGCACACAAAAATACCCTCAAAATCCATAGGCAATGAAACAGAGGAAAAAATACTTACCGTGCCTTTGATTGACAATGGATTAATATCCCACTTCTAGCACAATTAGGAGGAGGTTGTGGGCAAGGGAATTTCAGAGCTTGAGAGGAGAATGCTGATTGCAAGCTAAACTGTTTGAGTTAAATTAGATTAAAAAGAGAGAGTCACTAAAGTTTTCTAGCAACAGAATTGTTCCTAAGGAAGATTAATCTGGCCACAGCCTGTTGGGTTTCTGGGAGAGCAAGGATGAGTTAGGATATTGAAAATGGCAGGTGGAAGGTAGTGTCAGCCTCCCCTCGGAATATAAAGGAGTGGGTGGTCCTGAACGTTCACAATGACTGAAGTTTCCTGAGGTTAGGGAGCCCACATAATTGGAAAAACCATGGTTAGTAAAGTTAAGGAAGATGGGTGCCCAAAGAGGTTTGATAGGACGGTTTGATAGGTTTGACAGGTTTGATAGGATTTATTTCTGAAACTGTGTTTAAATGTAAGGCATAGCTTTCAAATTAGAGAAAGAGGTTAATAATTGCTTGAAAATGCAAATTTTTACCCTGAACGAAAATGTAAACTGAGAAATATAGAATTGGGATTCATCCCAATGGAAGTTGAGGCCAGGGATAAGGCCACTGTTGGAGGAGATAATCAAGAGGATGTGACTGCCAGTTGACCCTCAAATTGACCTCATGCAATCAGAAACTCCTCACCCCCTCCCCATCCTGGGAATGTACACTCTGCTAACCAGTTCCACAGTGGGAGGTATTTTAAGGATGTGGCCTGGAGAGAGTAAGGTGATATTGAGACCATCAGGACTGATCACGTGATTGGACCCAGTTATGGCCTCCATATACACTTTCAAGATTCTTTTGGGCAGGTACAGTGGTCTACTGGGCTTGAAGCCACCCAGGACAAACTTCATATGTAAGTTACCTTGCTAATGAAACCACTTACCAATCTAGGGTAGTCTTCCTCTTTCTTTCCTCTTTCCTCTCCCTGCCCTCTGTGTATGGAGCTAGTTTGTGAACTGACAGTCACAGAGTATTCCCCCAACTGAGAGTGAAGGCCTGAGAACCACAGCAAGAAAGGGCTTGTTGGGACGCCTGGGTGGGTTAGTGGGTTAAGCCTCTGCCTTCGGCTCAGGTCATAATCTCAGGGTCCTTGGATCAAGCCCCGCATCCGGCTCTCTTCTCAGCAGGGAGGCTTCTCCCCCCTCTCTCTCTGCCTGCCTCTCTGCCTACTCATGATCTCTCTTTCTCTTTCAAATGAATAAATAAAATCTTAAAAAAAAAAGAAAGGGCTTGTTGAAAATACCTATGCCCAGCTCCCATTCATACCTAATTGATTAGTATTGGGGGATAGCATTAAGAACTCTATATTTTTAACAAGTTGTCAACATTTTTCTTATAAAAATCAAAGTTTGAGACCCTACACCTCAGGGGGTGAAGGACAATGAGAAAAACTCAAAATGGTTCAAAGGTAGCAAGTAAATCTGGGTGGTATATCTAAGGAAAAATGAAATCAGAGGAGTGGGTATCAAATCTTCAACTGGAACAAAGAAGAAATGGGAAGAGGCTACTGGTTTGTATAATTGGAAATAATTAAAGACTTTCTTTCTCCCCTAGGGTGAGTTATTTCAACTATGGCAGTCACTAAACCAGGTATCAAAAAAAAAAAAAAAAGCTTAGAATCACCTGATTTTCCTTTAACCTAAAGATTACCATATTTTGTTTATACAGCGGCTCCAATAAACTTGAGAATGAAGCCTCTGCTGTGAAAGACCCCTGTCAGTGCTCTGTGCTCTAGATTCCCTCCCCACAACCTCCTCACAGGACACTTTATTTTTTTTTAAGATTTTATTTATTTATTTGACACAGAGAGATCACAAGTAGGCAGAGGAAGAGAGAGAGAGAGAGGAGGAAGCAGGCTCCCTGCCGAGCAGAGAGCCCGATGCGGGACTCGATCCCAGGACTCTGGGGTCATGACCTGAGCCGAAGGCAGAGGCTTAACCCACTGAGCCACCCAGGCACCCTCACAGGACACTTTAAATTCTGCTCATGTCATGTGACACCTTACACATGGACTGAGGAAGGTACTGCTGTCAATCCATGCCTGAAATACCAGGTAGGACAATGGGACTAAGAGAAAGTGGAGATAATTGGAGACATCATTTTCTTAAAATTGGACGCTGGGAGAAAGGAGTAAGAGAAAATGTTGACTTGTGGCTGTAATAGAATTAAGAATATGGCTTATATTTAAGTAGTAAGTGGGACCTAATTAGACTTGAGAAAGAAGAGGAGCCAATGGAAAGGGCAGAGGAGTTATGGAAGAAAGGGATTGTTGATAGTGCAAAGTCACAGCAGAGGTAGAATGAGCTGGCCTTCAAAAAGAGAAGGAGCACTTTCTTCTTGTTTCAGAAGAAGGAAAATGTGTTGAGATAGACAACAGAAAATTCGAAGGCATTCGAGATGATGGCCTTGATATTCTAAGTAAATTGGGAAAGGGTTCAGAGATGGGTCTGTGAGGATACTAGGTGGTGTATAAGTCACTAAAGGCATTCTTGCCAAGGTGGAGAATTAGCACACACTTTTCTTCCCTTCTCTTCCTTTCAGATGGCCTTGGTATTATCAACCTATCTGTCTTCCCTAGAAATCTTTAGCCACAGGCTGGACCACTGGTGCCTAAGGGCAGTAATCTTTAGGTTATGACAAAATCAGGAGTGCTCTTGGGCATTTTCTCCTCACTTTCTCTCTTCACTTTCTTCAGATGGTTGGATCTCTAGCTGAGGGGGTTATCTCCTCCAAAGCCACTTTTCCCCATGAGCTCAAAGTAGAGCTCTTGACCAGACATGTTGCCTGGCAGGGTGGCATCCAACCAGAGTATTCGACAGTGGTCTTCATGGTGTCTTGGGCTCTCGATGTGAATGAATACGGAGCATTATTTTTGAAATCCCAACTTACCCCTTTGTGATGAAATAGTTTGAAGGTCTGATTCTAAGGGTTGTTTTTTTTTTTTTTGATACTTGGTTTAATGACTGCCGTAGTTGAGATAACTCACAAAGATACTATCTCATCATTGCAGTAGCGCAGGAGTAATTAAAAATCATGATCTCCATTTTAAAATCCCATTCAAAAAAGATGCAGAGATTTTTCTTAAAATGTAGCAAGACATTTCTGCCTTTTCTGCTATTATTACATTGCTTTTGCAAACACGGGTCTCACTGGGCTAATGTCAAGGCACTGACAGAGTGGCATTCCTTCTGGAAGCTCTAGGAGAGAACCTGTTTCCCTGCCTTTCCAAGCTTCTAGGGGCCACATGTACTCCTAGGCTTGTGGTTTCTTCCTCTTTTCAAAGGGTGTCACTCCAGTCTTCCCTTCTGTCACCACATCTCCTTTTCTGATTCTGCCTCCTCCCTCTCCCTCTTATAAGCAATTATGATTATATTCCCCTCCACCTCCCACCCCTTGCCATGGATAATTCAGGATCAACTTGTCATCTTGGGATTTTTAATTTGTTTACATGTAAGGTAACATAATAACAGTTTCTAGGGACAAAGCTGTTGATGTCTTTGGGGAACTTCTGTTTTGTCTACACAGGGGCTCAAGTAAACTTGAGAATGAAACCTTTGCTGGCAGGGAGCCCTGTCAGTGCTCTTGCTCTAGATGCCCACCTGCCTCCTCACAGGACACCTTAAATGTTGGTCATGTCATGTGATACCTCACATGTAGACTGAGGAAGGTACTGCTGTCAATCCATGGATGAAATACTGGTGAAAATAATTTGGGGGGGGGGTTAAACAAATATTAAAATGTCCTATGTTAGGGCGCCTGGGTGGCTCCCTGGGTTAAGCCTCTGCCTTTGGCTCAGGTCATGATCTCAGGGTCCTGGGATCAAGCCCCACATTGGGGTCTCTGTTCAGCGGGGAGCCTGCTTCCCCTGCTCTCTTCTCTGCCTGCCTCTCTGCCTACATGTGATCTCTGTCAAAGAAATAAAATCTTAAAAAAAAAAAATCTTAAAAAAAATCTTAAAAAAATCTAAAAAAAATTAAAAAATAAAATCTTAAAATAAATAAAAAACTATGTTTAGTTTCCACATGCCATTTAACTGTCTAGAGCATCTTCAGGAATACAGTCATCCCACTTTGGTGACCAGTGAGTGTCGTGGCTGATGTTAAGCGTCACCGTGGCTGTCTTATTGTTACCCAGGTATTTGGTCAAATCCAAATCTAGAGGTTGCTGTGCAGGTGTTCTTTAGAGGTGATTAATATTTAATATTTGACTTTGAATAAGACAGATGACCCTCCATAATGCAAGTGGGTCTCATCCAGTCAGTTGGAGGCCTTAGAGAAAAGACTGAAGTCCCCCAAAGAGGAAAGAATTCTACCTCCAGGTTGCTTTTGGATGCAAGACTCCAACAGCAACTTCTGGCAGAATTTCCAGTCTGTTAGCTTGCCCTGAGGATTTCAGATTTCCCAAGCCCCACCATTGTGTGAGCCAATTTCTTAAAATAAAGCTCTGTCTCTCCATATATATGGGTGGTGTGTGCCCTCTTTGAAATATGTACACACACACACACACACACACACACACACACACAATTTCTGTTGTTCTTTCTCCGAAGAACTCTGATTAATAAAACGAGTTAAGGAAGCACTTTCCACCTGTGGCAGGGCAGGATTTGAGGCATTATAATAAATCCTAGGTTCAAGGATGATATAAATAAATTTAGAATTCCAAAGGAAAAAAATCCAGGCTCACTTATACTTGGTCTAACGTGGTTCTGCCTTTTATCAAGTGAATCTGAAATATGGATTCAGCAGGAACTCTTGCTAGAGAGGCCTCAGTTCTGGCAAAATACCTAAAATATCACAGGTATTGGGAATGGAGTAGATCTAGGGAGTTTTCTGATTTATCACTCTTAATGATCTTACTGGCTTTAAGTATTATAAACCAGTTGATATCAATGTTATAAATACCGTATTTCCTTTCATGCAATCACTTTATAACAATTAGTTAATTAAAACTTTAAAAGCTTTGATATTAAGAAAAGAGAGCCCATGGCTGACTGGCTTCTGGAATTGAATTTGACATTCACAGTAACATCGCATTTTTTCAAGGAAGAAAGCAAGAAGAATGACATTTGAAATCACGGGAGGAGTATGAACAGGTATAATATAATTGCTTGGCTTGGAATTTTGCCAAAAGACAAGTGCTAATAATTTTTGCCATAAAAAGTGCCAAGGATGCTCTTTAATGAAAATCACTATTGTGAATTTCTGGGTCTCCATTTCATCCAAAAGTGATATTGCTATCAAAAAGAATCTACTTATATTTGAGCAGCTGTTAAATATTGACTTATAAGTGGTTTTCTGGATCTTTGCAACTAGTGGAAATATGGGCAAAGTATGCTCTAATCCCTTAAAATGAAAGATGAGAAAAATATATGCAAAAGACACTTCGGGATTTTTCTAGAGCACTTTGCTTTCTTTGGGCCAGCACATATATTGTTTCTACCTTTTTTGCTGTGTGCAGAGGTGAAATTTGGGGCAGGAGGGAGGAAAAAGAAAGTGTAGAAATGGGGACTGGGCATAAGGAGGAAGAGGGCTTCCATTATCTCACATATTTCATTACGTGGCCCAGGATGAAAGGAAACATCCATCTGGAGCATGTTTTCTTGTGGTAGATGACCAGGATGCAAATGGAAAGCCAAACCCACGAAGTGCATTTAAGACTTTTGCTCACAGCATGTCTGCTAACATTACGTGGATCCAGGGAGTTGTATGGCTAAGTCCAATATCAAGAATGCAAGGCAGTCTACTCTGCACAGAATGGAAAGGGGAGAGGGTATTTGCTGAACAATAGTCTATACGTCCCACCTGTATTTGAATAAATAGCTTAACCTCAACCAGTTTCAATGTCCTCGTGCCTTGTCCAAAAACAATAATAATAGTAGCTACCTTTAAGATTATTGGGAAGAAGATACAGTCTCTAAAGAAAATAGCACTGCTTCAAGAATGTAAAGAGCATTCCACAAATATTAGCTCTTATTACTATTTTCCCTTGCATGTGTATAAGAATACAAGAGTACAAGAATACAAAATGGAAGAATGGAAGAAGCAAGGTAAAGTGGGCTAGAGAAGAAATTCAGTGTTGACATCGAAAGTAGTAAGATTAAATTAAATTCTAAATTCATAAAAATGGTACAGGAGGAGGGATGGTTTGTGTTTATCTAATCATCTAAATTATCTAAATCTAATCTAATTATCTAAATCAATTCACAGTTATGGTCACCAATGTTATTACTTGTTGGCCATTTGTTCCTACTGTTATGCTACGTTGAGAGCTGTATGCACATCACACCATATAAAAAGATAGAAAAATGTAGTCAGAATCTGACAGCTTATTTATTAGACAACTGGGAAAACATAAAACTATATACTTGAACAAAAATACATAGCATGGGAAAACATCAGTAATTAAAAACATGAGCTATATTGAATATGTTTAAGTAATAAGTAATTTCTAGAAAGCATCTGTGGTTTACAGAAATCCTACATTTTGAATATTTTAAAAATATTCATATTTTAAAATTATAAAATATATATAAAACATTAATATTAATCTTAATATTAAAATTATACAGTATTTTAAAAATAAATCTTTGAGAGAGGTTTTGGCCTGTTTAACTGAATTGTGTTTCCTTACAAAATTTTATTTTATTTATTTTTTGAAGGACCTTATTCTTTTATTTGAGAGAGAATAAAAGTGAGGGAGAGCACAGAGGGAGAGGGAGAAGCAGACTCTCCAGTGAGAGGAGAGCCTGACATGGGGCTCGATCCCAGGACTCTGGGATTATGACCTAAGCCTAAGGCAGACGCCTAACTGACTGAGCCACCCAGGCAGTCTTTCCTTATAAAGTTTTAAAAGGAAGACCAGAAACTCTATTTATGATTATAACCTAAGTCACATGACTGTAGAGGTGAATCGGCTGTTTCTTATGAGTTAGATCACACCCCAGTTGACACGGCTTGATGCCTGCACCATGGAGGGCTCATGGAGGCCACAAAGTATATTACTTCTCCCCACTTTGGCTGATGCGATTGCTATGTAAATACAGCCTTAGTCTTGACAGCTAATCCCCAGATTCTCCAACAGTACTTCCTTCCATCTGATAAACCCGAGTTTAAAAGCTAATTCTTTAGTTCTATTGCAGTAGAAAATTATCTCTTTGAGTGGCATTTAACTTCTCAGCTCTGATCTCCAAAGCTGGAATATAGTGGTACCCGCTTCTCTTTAATTCTGAGATGAACTACTTTCCTTTATATACTGAATAACCTAAAGCTATTTTAGCAGCAATAAGGCCAATAACTTGCATATTTCCACAGGCAGAGCTCGCAGATGGCCCACCTAGCAGGTGAGAGAGGACTTACCCAGAGCGCCCAGCTCACTTTCTATAATTAGGCTCTCTCCTTCCTTATTCCCAATTCACACTTACTTAGTGTGTGTCGGTGAAGGACAGATCTGCCCTCTGCAGCAGTGAGCTTTAATTGAGTGGCCACCGTTGGAGTTTTCATTCCTCTATTTGATCAATACCTGTTCCTCTGTCTAGTTCTATGCTCGCATTCCTTAAAGACACAGGAGGCAGAGGTTACTGTAACTGGATGTCAGCTTTTTCCCGGGTAGGGATTTTGCTCTGATACTTCTGATTTCTTGCTTCTGTCAACTTGCTTGGCTAGCATGGAAACCACTGTGCTTTCTTCCTCTCTCCTTTTTACAGCCTGGACCACAACTAGCTCTCAGCAGCCAGCTTCTTATAGTTTTCACTCTGGACCTTATGTTGGCTCCAGCTCATTCTATGAGGACAAAGGATACGGTTCAGTCAGTTCCAAGTTAAAACAAAACAAAGAACATGAAAGGACTAAAGAATCATCTTTCTGCCTCCCTGAAATTCCTGCTTTTGTTCATTCATTCATTTCAGCAGCATTCGATGAGTAGTTCCTCTGTGGAAGTCCCCACATATGGCACTGCAGACACAAAGATGACTAAGGCACTCTCTTTACTCTCAAGGAGCTCCCAAATGAATCAAGGCTAACAAACAAGCCAGTCTAGTCCAGGGCACAGCTGCTACAATGGACATAAACACATACCTAGTTTGGCAGGATCTGGAAAGTTAGTTTCTGGAACCAGGGATTTCTAAATAAGACCTGAAGCCCAGATTGTGGTCAAGATGGCGGAGAAGTAGCAGCTGAGACGACATCAGGTAGCAGGAGATCAGCTAGATAGCTTATCAAACCATTGCGAACACCTACAAATCCAACGGAAGACCAAAGAGAGGAAGAACAGCAATTCTGGAAACTGAAAATCGGCCACTTTCTGGAAGGTAGGACCGGCGGAGAAGTGAATCAAAAGCGACAGGAGGATAGACGGTGGGGGAGGGGCCTGCTCCCAGCAAGCGGCGGAGCAACGAAGAACTAAATCGGGACTTTTAAAAGTCTGCTCCACGGAGGGATATCGCTCCAGAGGCTAAACCAGGGTGAAGCCCACATGGGGTCAGCGTGGCCCCAGGTCCTGCAGGGTCATAGAAGGATCGGGGGTGTCTGAGTGTCCCAGAGCTAGCAGGTATCAGAGCGGGAAGCCGGCTACAGAGACAGAGCCAAGGAGTGAGCTCTCAACTTGGGGTTACCTTGAACCGGTCGCAGGCTGGGTGAGCTCAGAGCGCGGCCAGAGGCGAGGGAGATGGGAGTAGCCGGGGCTTTTCTCTGAGGAGTGGAGCCCCGAATCTCAGCTCCTCCAGGCCAGAGACTGGGAGGCCGCCATTTTCATTCCCGTCCTCCAGACTCTACGGAAAGTGCTCAGGGAACAAAAGCTCCCGAAAGCGAAACCGAGCGGATTACTTAGCCTGGCCCCTGGTAAGGGCGGTGCAGCTCTGCCTCGGGCAAAGACACTTGAGAATCACTACAACAGGCCCCTCCCCCAGAAGATCAAATGAAATCCAGCCAAGACCAAGTTCACTTAACAAGGAGAGCAGTGGAACTCCAGAGGAGGAGAAAGCAAAGCGCAGAATTCATGGCTTTCTCCCCATGATTCTTTAGTCTTGCAGTTAATTCAATTTTTTCTTTAAAGGGCATTTTCCTAGGGTCTTTGCCACTCTTTTAGTATTTTATTTGCTCCTTCATATAATCTTATCTGGAAAAAATGACAAGGCGGAAAAACTCACCACAAAAAAAAGAACAAGAGACAGTACCAAAGGCTAGGGACC
>PISX010012512.1:0-60530 GCA_004024625.1 Mellivora capensis
AAAAAAAAAAAAAAAGAATCATATCCTCTACCAACTGAGCCAGTTGGGCATCCCTAGTGTTTACACTTTTAAATGGGTGAAAAAAGTCAAAAGAATAGTATTTTGTGGCATATGAAAATTACATGAATTCAAATTTCAGCATCTTTAAATCAAGCGTGGCTGTGTGCCACGCTCCTCTGTTTACATATTGTCTGTGGCTGATTTCACCCTACACCAAAGTTGAGTAGTTGCAGTGGAGATCATATGAGACGCAAAAACCTCAAATATTGACCATCTAGCTTTATACAAAAAGTCTGATGACCCCTGATACATCGGGTTATATAAAACATATTATTGAAATTAAGTTCACCTTTTTCTTTTTACCTTTAAAAATGCAGTTACTCATGAGTTCAGTCTCATAAAAATGCGGCTACTAAAAAATTTCAAGTTATGTATGTGGCTCACATGCTGTTTCTATAGGACATGGCTTTTAGCTTTGATAGGTAGACCTTTTAGCCTAGTAATCGTTCAGTATTAATAATTACATTATTAGTACTTCTGGAATTCCCCTTCTCTGTCCTTTTGCTCCAAACCTGGTCCCGTCTGACTTTCTCTGTGTGGCCCAGTTTGTACTGGGGATCACTGAGATCTGTGTCCACTGGAGGGCTCTAATGCCAACACTCAGAAACACACCTGTATCTGCTGTGGACACACAGCCCCTCGCATATATTCACACATGACAAGAGACACACAGAATGTGCCCACATAGGAAGACATTCATGTTCTAGAAGATAACCCCAGACACCTGCTCTTAGAACTTAGCCATCCTGAGACCCTCACCAACCACACAGGTGAACTTGGGAACAGGGGCCCTTGGGCAGGAAGGAGCTAAACCAGGAACGGATACCCACAGAGCAACAAGCACACAGGCACTGTGTGTCTGGGTGGGAGCAAAGGGACAGAGCTTCAGAAGATTAGTAACAGTTAAGGTTGAGCCCTATGAAATGGCCATTTTTAAAGGGCAAAAGTGACCAGATAGCCGCGATTTTATTTGGTTCAACTTAATAGTTATTGAACACATAAAAAGTAGAAATCCGGCCCACCTGTCAAGCAAATACAGCTGTGCCTCGCCCACCCGCACCCCGCAGGCAGACACAGCGGGTTCCGCAATGACTTGTCCCATCTCATACACTACAGACGGGATGGCCACCTTCACAAGGGGATGGAACCCGAACGCTCCGACGGGGCCACTGTCCCACGGTCGCCGTCACGCACAGGAGCGCTCTGAGCCTCCCCCCCCCCACGTGGTCACACAGGTGCCAGAGTCCCCGCAGGGCCGCACGCACCTGTGTCATCGCTGCGGGTCCCACGGGCGCTTCTCTCCTGCTGGCTCCCGGGTCTCGCTGTGGCTGGGGAGCCCCGGGGTCATTTGAAGACCGGCGCGGGCGGGGGCGGAGGAGGGCTGACGTCAGGGAGGAGCTGGGCCAGGGGCTCTGAGGTCACGGACGAGCCGGGCAGCTCCACCCGCTTCCCGCCACTGCCCGCACCCCCGCGCCCGACGGCCTCCCTTCCCAGGGCCTCCGTCTCGCCCTTCCCTGCCCTCCCAGGCCTCCTCCTCTGCTCTCTGCTGTCTTCCCCCCTCTTGTCCCTCTCCATGTCTGCGCTCCTCTCCCTCGCTTTCTACCCCCTGCCCACGTCTTTCCTCCCGTCTGCCCGATTTCTCGGCCCCCCTCCCGCATCCCAGCCGCTCCCCCTCGAAGCCCCGGGGACGAGAAAGCGCGCACACGTGCGTGGCTGTGGGTGTGGCCGCGCGCACTGGCTGTGAGGCCCGCTGTCTGGAAGGAGCTGTGAGTGCTTGTGGGTCTGCATGTGTGCGCGTGCGAGCGTGTGCGCGTGTGCCAGGGCCCGGGGAGGAGGCTGGGCACTGGGATTTGTCGCCCAGGGGCTCCAGGGTGAACCCACAGAGTTGTGGGTCAGCTGCACCCAGGGAGCCCTGGGAACCAGAGTCAGAGTGAAGGTGTCAGTGGCCTCACTTAGAGGGGTCCTGGAACTTCTAAGCCCCTAGTCGCTCAGGACCAGGAGTCTCAGTGATAAATGTCATTGCTTCCATACCCTTCTTTTTCCATGATTTCAAATAACAAAAACTCTGTATTTCTTTCTCTCCGTTCCTCTTTGGGTGAACTGGTGATGCCCATCTCTCCCTCTGTAGCTGCCTCTGTTTCTCCACCTGTAGCTGTATATTCCCACCTCCTACTGTCTCTAGATCTCTGTCACCTTGTCACTTTGGCTCTGCCTCTCTGCCCACCTGTCTCGTTCTCCTGGTGTGTTCCTGTTTCTCTCCAAGCCTCCCTGTCTCTGTCTTTCTCTCTCTCTCCCTTTCCTTCTCTCTGTGTCCATTTCTGTCTGCTTCCCTCTGGGTTTCTGTCTCTTCATTTCTGACTCTCGGTCTCCCCAACTTTCCTACTCTGTAAGTCTCTCTCTCTCTCTCTTCCTTTCTCACTCTCCTGTGTCTCTGCCTTTATTTTCTTTGTGTTTGTCTATCTTCTGTGTTTCTCTCTGAATATCCATATTCATATCTTTTCTTGCCATCTCCCTGTTTTTGTTTCTCTGTTTGTCCCTGTTCCTCTCAGTGGCTGTTTCTGTCTCTGTCTCTGTCTCCCTCGGTCTCTGTGTATCTTCTTCTGCGGCTCCATCTGTATGTGTTTTTCTTTTTTCTTTTTCTTTAAGATTTTATTTATTTATTTGACAGAGATCACAAGTGGGCAGGGGTGGGGGGAGCAGGCTCCCTGCCGAGCAGAGAGCCCGATTGGGGGAGGGGAGCTCGATCCCAGGACCCTGAGATCATGACCTGAGCAGAAGGCAGAGGCTTTTTTTTTGAAGATTATTTTTATTTATTTATTTGACAGACAGAGATCACAAGTAGGCAGAGAGGCAGGCAGAGAGAGGGGGAAGCAGGCTCCCCGCTGAGCAGAGAGCCCTATGCGGGACTCGATCCCAGGACCCTGAGATCATGACCTGAGCTGAAGGCAGAGGCTTTAACCCACTGAGCCACCCAGGTGCCCCTGTATGTGTTTTTCTGACTCAATCTCTCTCTTTCCCTCATTCCCTGCTTCTCTCTGTTTTCTGTCTCTAAGTCCTCCTGTCTCCCTCCTGCTGCTCCGTCTCATCCAGACTCTCCTGGAGCTTTTCCCCTGCAGGACACCAAGTCCTCACTCCCGGGGTTTCCCAGGGGAGTCAGGGTGTGTGGGCCCATCACTAGGCTGGGCCTGGCCTGAGCCTGGCCGTCAGGGAGAAGACCGGTGCAGGGCCCAAGTGAGAGGCACCCCGCCCACCTCACCAGGGCGGGGCGCGTCTCTGACGCTGTTGCCAAGGAGCCTGGCTGCCTGGTGTCTGGCTGTGTCAGGATGATGGATCCCCCATGGGAGCTGAGCCCAGAACCGGAGGGGAGGGAGATTCCTCTACCCCAGAGTGGGGGTGGGGGCAGTCCAGGCTCCACTCAGAAGGCGGGCATTTGGCTGCCCAGCCCCCACCGCACCCTGCCCGGGTGGAGCAGCTGTATAAAACCAGATGTTTCTAAAACCAGAGTGTGAAGGAGGAGGGACCAGGGCTTTAAGGCCCAGTGGTTTCCACTTCCAGCATCCAGGAGTCCTGGCCCCAGCTCCCTCTTCCCTCAGACCCAGGAGTCCAGACCTCCAGCCCCTTCCTCCTTCCCAGAAGTCCAAGCTCCCAGCCCCCACTTCCCTGAGATTCACATGTCCAGTCGCCCAGAATTCCTTGCAGGGAGAGATGACCAAGGCTGGCAGTAGCCAAGACAAGGACAGATGAAACCAGGTGCTCACTCCCACAGGAGGCAAGAGATACTGGCAGGATCACCCCCTGCTCCCCCAACTAACGGCCATCTCTCCCAAAACACACCACTCCTGTGGAGGCTGATCTCTGTTCCCTGCCCTGGGTACACGGTGGCCCTCCCAAGACTTCCATCATCATCAGAAAACCGCAGGGTTTGGTTTCCAGAAAACCAGGGCAAGAGTGAAGATTGGGGAAATAATAAGGCAGGAATGGAGAAAAGGCAGGGGAAAAGAACATTTGTGCGTTGTGGGGATATCTCCTGCACCACTGGTGGGCCAGGATCTTGGCTGGCTGATGCCAGGCACGCAGAGATGACTCAGACCCGGGCCCTGCCCTTGTGGAGATGCCCATCTTGTGAAGGAGACAGCTGTGTAAACAGAGGACCAAAGACCAGTTCGAGGATGCACCAATTCAGCTGGAGAACCAGGGTGGGCTTCCTGGAGAAGGTGATGTCCTGGAGAGGCGAGTCCTATGACTAATGAGGAGTTAGCCAAGGTAAAGGTGGGGGTGGGGCTGGTGGTCAGAAAGTGGAGTAGGAAGGGCATGCAAGGCAAGAAATGTGCTGGTCCGTCAGCAAAATACAGGTGGGTTGATGTTATAGAGCACAGAGGGCAAAGCGCAGGGGTGGGGGTTGGGTGCATAGCTGGGTTCACTGCATGCAGGGTTTTGATTGGCAGATTCAGGGGCTGGGATTTGTCTGGGGGTGGGGTGCTGGAGAGCTATGGGAGGGCTGGGAGCAGACTTGGGGGGGTTGCGGCTCTGGGTGCCTGTGAGGGACAAACTGGATGGAGAGACCCGGGACTTATGGCAGGTAGGGGTGTCTGAGTGGGGTTAGGTCAGGGTCTCCTCTGAGCCAGTCTGAGCTGGGACGCAGGCAGTAGCTTCGGGGCTGGAGGAAGAGGGGAGAGCAGAGTGAGGTTGAGCAGAGCTCCCCGCAAAGCCTGAGGAGCAAGGAGACTGAGAGGCCGCTCACTGAGCCTTTCATCTGAGCTCCTTCTGACTACATATGCCTCATTTCAAGGCAGGTACACTTCTCAGTGATTGTCTCCCGGGGAACGAGGGAGAGCAAGGGCCCCAGAGAAGTAAGGTGAGGAAGTTGTGGTGTTTTGTTAAATACTTGAGTCCAGACAAATGTGTCTGGGTGGGAATCTGGAGCGTGTCCTGGGTGGGAAGGAAGTGCTTTAGAAGAGCGTAGAGAGGGAGAGAGAGACGATGGAGGGAGAAGGAAGGGAGAGAAACGGAGAGGGAGAGTGGAAGGATGGAGAGAGAGAAGGAATGAG
Organism: Mellivora capensis; assembly: GCA_004024625.1. Lineage (NCBI taxonomy): Eukaryota > Metazoa > Chordata > Mammalia > Carnivora > Mustelidae > Mellivora > Mellivora capensis. Next base: position 5,109 of record PISX010012512.1, read on the forward strand.
AGAAGGAAGTGAAGGAGGAAGAAGGGAAGAGGGAGGCTGGCTTACCCAGCCACCCTAATCTGGAAGCCTGCCCCCCCTCCCCCAGGACTCCTGTTCCCCTTTGCCTCCCTCAGCTCTTTCCCATTTGTCAGAGAAGTTTCCACCTTCCTGCATAAAGTGTAAGTTGCCCGTTTATTGCCTTTCTTGTATAATGTGCATCTCCCTTGTTAGAACGCAAGCTCCATCCATACAGGCAGTGGGCTTCGCCTGTTTTGGTCATGACTCCGCTCCATCGGGATCTGGACCTGTGCCTGGTACAGAGTAGGCGTTCAACAAGTACTGTCAGATGAATGAGTGAGATCCTGATGGAGACAGAAAGGGAGGTGGAGAGAGGAAAGACAAAGAAGAGGAGGAAAAGGAGAGAAGTAGAAGGAACAGGGAGGGAAGAGGAGATGGAGAGAGGGGAGAGGAACAGGGAGGAAGGCCAAGTGGCTGGAAGAGAGCCCAGTGCTGGGATCCCCCCCACCCCTACCCAGCTGCTGGCGGGATGGGGGAGGGGCATCCCTGAGTGGCCAGTCCTGAGAGGGATGGGATTCGGAGCTCCCAGGGAGGTGGGAACCTAGGCAAGGTGCCCCAGGGTCGGCAAAGATCCAAATCTGGAAGCAGACTGCCTGTGGACTTCCAAGAACTCAGAAGCCTTGGATGAGGCCTGGACAGCGGCAGCCCAGGGGGCCTTTCCCCCACAAGCCTGCATTCTCGGAAACACTGAGGCCTCCAAGATTCTGCAGAAACCCTGGAGGGGAGGGAGAGAGGGAGGCAGCAGTGACTGCATGTCCACCTTTGGCCTCTAGGAGGAAGCTGTGGGGCCTTCGGGGGCCCTGTCCTCCCTTGACCCTGACCCTGCAGCTGGGGACGCCTCATCCTAGTTTCCTCCACTGCTCCTGTCCATGTCCCTGGAGGAAACAGAAACAGAAAGAGCCACAAAGAGGGACTGGAAGAAGAAGAGGAGACTTCTTTTTCTGGGAGTTCTATCCTCTCCCAGGAAAACAAGAGAAGGGTCTCCTTTTTTCAGAGAGGGAGCCTGAGTCCTGAGAAGAACAGTTTCCTAGCCGGAGTGATGCAGCAAGGAGGCAGCAGAACCAGAAAAGGTCACTGAGGGAGGAACGGATGGGGACTGGATCTCTGGGTCTGTGGGAGGAGAGATGGGGGGCCTGCACTCCTGGGTCTGAGAGAGGAGGGGACGGGGTCCTGGATCCTGGATCTGATGGAGGAGGTGGCTGGGGGTCTGGAGCTCTGGGTCTGAGGGAGGAGGGGTTGGGGGCTGGACTCCTGGGTCTGAGGGAGGAGAGGATGGGGTCCTGGACCCCTGGTCTGAGGGAGGAGGGGATGGGGGCCTGGACCCCTGGGTCTGAGGTAGGAGAGGATGGGGGCCTGGACCCCTGGTCTGAGGGAGGAGGGGTTGGGGGCAGAACCCCTGGGTCTGAGGGAAGGATCTGCACTCCCGGGTGCTGAAGAGGAGGCCTGGGGCTGGACTCTCTTCTGAGCTCCAACAGAAAGAGATCCAAGTTACTCCCGCTCACATGGCTTTGGCTCTGTGCCTCCACCACTTCCTTCCGAAAGCGGTCCACTGTGAACCTGAGTCCGCTTCCAACACAGGCCAGCCCCTGATGAGTTTCCATGGGAGGAACACAACTGTCTGAGTCAGAAGGCAGATGCGAGGATGCGGAGTTGGAGGGACAGTCTGGGGCCCCCAAGGAGGAGGCGGTTACTTATGTGTTCTTGCCAAGGAGCCATTTCCTTCCCCTGAGCCTTTCTTTCCTCATCTGTGAAATGGGAGTATCTCAAGTTGTCCCTCACAGGGTAGCCTTGCAGATTCAGGGAGAGGGAGTGCCCCCCTGCCCGGCACACTGCTGTGTGAGATACATGTTAACTATTCCCGATCCAGAGGCGCGGAGGGTCTCATGAGTGACTCAGGCGGCAACAGGGACCCTGGCCACCTCAGCAATGATCTGGGGACTCAGCCCGGTAGGGTCTTGGAGGGGCCCATGGCATGGAGTCAGCTGCTCCTGGGTTCCAAGGCTGGTGGCCTTCGGCAAGTCATGTCCTACCTGGGCCAAGTGCCCTCTTCTGCCCACAGACAAGGAGAGCCCGTGACCACTGTGTTGGCCACAGAGCCAATCCCTGGGACCCAGCTTCTTCAGCTCCAGAGGAGGGTGAAAAGAGCTGCCTACTGCAGACTATTTCAAGGCGTGTGTCAGAATTTGGGGAGTGGACAGTGTGTAGCACAGACGGTGTGTCACGAAGGGGTGCCCTGTGGGCTCCGGACGGAGGAAGTCTGAGGAACAGATGCCGGGAGCCCTCTCCGTGGTCAGTGCCGCAGCCACCTGGGGCTCCGAGCACAATGCTGGGAGATGAGGAAAGGAAGGTACGCAGCCTGCCCTGCTGTCTCCTGCCAGCACCTAGGCTGTGGGTTTCCGACCCTGCTCTCATCCTGGCCCTTGGGCCTCTGATGCATGTGAGGAGTTCCCTTTTCCAAATGCCAAAATCGGCACTCAAGGAAGGAAGGAAGGAAGGAAGGTGCCCCAGATCACGCGACCACCACCGACTCTTGATATTCGGCATCCAAGGATCCTGCCTCAGGTCTGTGGGCACCACGGCAGCCCAGCCACCTGCGTGCAGTGGCTAGAGATACATAGCACTGGGCCCCACTCCCATATATTCTGACTCCATGAGCACAGGGCCCCGGAAATGACTTGAACAAACATCCCAGATGGTGGTTAGCTTGTAAGGGTTGAAAACCATGGTGGAAGGATTTAAAACAGAGTCTGAGAAATGATCCCCTGATCTGCTGATTGCCAAAGGGAGGTGCCCTGGGGAAGGACTGAGGATGGACCAGGGAGCGGGTCTGAGGGCAAGGGACGTGTCACTGTGGTCTGGATCTCAGAGGATGGGAGGAAGCAGAGAGAGAGCGGGCCAGTCTCCGGCAGGTAGAAATAGCCAAACTGTTGATGGGTTGATGGTGGCCGTGACCTATGCCTCCTGGGCCACCCACTTCACACTCACTAGCTCTAACCAGAGATCTCCTTCAGACGGTTACTGCAGATCTGGTGTTAGAGAAGAGAAAGCTGAGGTTCAAAAATGTAAGTGACCTGTCTAAGGTCACACAGGTAGCGGCCACGCTGGGATTTGAATAGGGCTCGTACCTTATCGTAGTGCTGTTAAATGTTAACAACCAGCTCCAGGAAAAAAGGTGTCCCATATATAAAGACTTCTGTTTGCATAAAAGATTTACTGATTATAAAGCATAGATAGCACGATACACACATGATACATGATAAATAATGATACAATCCATGATACTCTTTGTTGTAAATTCCATACAACTATAGTTTCAGGAGATTTGCTGTTTCTTGCAAAAGCCAGCACCAATTTTTATACTTCTGTCGCCAACAGTAATATGACAATATCAGACTACAAATGAGTATTTGACTATTATCTAATCCAGCAAAGACGCAGCTTGTGTCACTGACGAACAAGTGTGAGTCTGACGAGGACGTCAGGTGGTATTTTTGTTTATGTTAATGAAAGATGCAAAACAAAGATGTATGTTGGAACTTGATTTGCTCATCAAATATAGCAAAGAAATTAGGAGGTGGTGGATTTTAAGAATTCACCGTCTTGGGACGCCTGGGTGGCTCAGTTGGTTAAGCGGCTGCCTTCGGCTCCGGTCATGATCCCAGCGTCCTGGGATCGAGTCCCACATCGGGGTCCTTGCTCGGCAGGGAGCCTGCTTCTCCCTCTGCCTCTGCCTGCCACTCTGTCTGCCTGTGCTCGCTCTCTCGCTCTCTCTCTTTCTGACAAATAAATAAATAAATAAAAATAAATCTTAAAAAAAAAAAGAATTTACTGTCTTTTTAAGATGTGACTTAGTTTTATATGACTGATTTCTAATAATGGCTCCTACAGTTCCTGAAATTTTAACAACTATCTCTGTGAGAGGGTAGGAGCCATGTCAACATATCCCTGGTGTTGCTCCCACAGACCTACAGGGGGCGGGGGAGCCCTCCTGGAGATTTGGGGTCTCCACCAAGTCAGAGTCCGGGAATCACGGTCCCTGCCTACTCTGAGCCTCGGGGGCCTGAGGCCATCTGCAGCCCATGGAAATAATACGCCCAGAGTGGGCGTTTGTCTATGGTGGTCTCTGCCTCGGGACCTATCCAGTTGCTTCGGGTCACTGACAGGTGTGCCTGGAACCCAGGTGTTCCTGCGTGCGGTGCTGGTGCTTCTCCCAGCGCCCCTCTGTGTGGATAAGGTAAAGCGGGGTGGGGAAGGGCAGGGCGTGAATTTCACTCTCTTCTTGGAGCTCTGTGTCCGCTCACCCATGCCCACTCCGCGGCTGCAGAAAACTCCGAAACCCATTCTTTACCTCTCCTGTGCCAGGAAAGTGCTCCCTCCCTTTCTCTTCTCTCCGTCCCTGCACCCCTCCACCCCCTCTACCTCCCTCCTTTTTTCTTTCTGCCCTTTCTTTCTCTCTGTGAAATTTTTACGCAAGTATAATATACGTACAGAACGTTAGATTTACATTAATGTACCATCGACAAATGGTCACAAGATCAAGGAGAACTTCTCACCATCCCCTTGCCCTGACCGCGGGCCCGTCGTCCCCCACCATGTCGTGTACACACACACACACACACACACACACACACACACGAGAGGCACTGTCCTGAGGCTAACAGACCCAGTCTAATCGACTCCCATTCTAAAATTTCAGATAGTGCATCCTCTTTCCTGCTTGGTGGCAGCGGCTTCTTCTTCAGGGTGTTATTTAGTCAGTGAAGGTGAGAGACAGAGAGAGAGAGAGAGAGAATGACTACGCATGAGTGGGAGTAGGGGCAGGGGGAGAGAGAGAGAATCGCAACCAGACTCCCTGCTGTGTGCACAGAGCCTGACGCAGGGCTCGATGCACGACCGCAAGACTCTGAGACCATCACCTGAGCCGAAATCAAGCGTCGGACGTCCAGCCAACTGAGCCATCCTGGCGCCCTGTTTTCCTGGCTTCTTTTGCTCAACAGGACGCCGGTGAGACTCATCTGCAGTGTGCATGTTGCTATCCCTGGCTCACTCTCGTTCCTGCAGAGGAGCACTTTGTTGTGAATATTCTCTGTCCCTCGTCCTTGTGCAGACAATCCTCTACAGAGGGCTTGTTCACAGACCCACCGTACAAGTGGGAAGGCGAAGGCTCAAAGCCATGAAGTCCTCGGTGCCGGTGCCGGAAGTCTGGGTCCCCAGCGCTCCCTTAGTTGCCGTAGAGCTGAGGTTCTCTGTTCTCTACCCTTCACAGATCTATCTTCTGATGAGGCAAAATTTCTCAATCTTCCATGATTTCTAAAGGCGCGGAGCTGAGGGGCCAGAAGCAGAAGTGGATCAGGCCTGCTTGAGTGATAGGAACCAGAGTCTTTCCTGATTTCCAGTCAAGGATGTGATGCCTGTGTTGGCCTTATTTGTGGCTGAGCCAGAGCCTCCTGGGAATCTAAATACCGCGGTCCTTTACCTCCCTCCTGCCGCCTGCTGGCCCTTGTACCCGAGGGCTGATCTGTGATGTGGGCTGGGGACCTACAGGTCTCCCTGAGGTTTGAAAGGCTATCAGAAACCACCAGCAGCTCTTTCACAATTATATCGTCAAAAGCAGAGAGAAATTTGGGAACACAAAGGCAAACAGGAGAGCATGCGGTTACTCATTCCTCCATATTCCCTGGGGGTCGTACATGCCAGGTTCTGTGGACAGAACACAGAGGCAAACGGGACTCAGAACAGCCTGGATGAGCTCACAGTGTGGTGGGGAGAAGGGGAGAGGGACCCTCAGTCATACTGGCTACAGAGCCAAGCTTGTGGCCTCCAGCCACATGGAGCTACTTAGATTTGAATGGATTAAAATGAAATTAAGCCTATAATCTAGCTCCTCCACTGGAGATTTACTGGGGATGGATGCATGGCTGCCATGACAAAGTACGGGTCAAGGAAGAGGAAATCGAGGAGTGGTTGATTCTGAACCTCATTTCAACATGTGAGAGTTTTCCCCACACCACCAAGCAATTCTTTGACACCAGCTGCGTGTCCCATGGTTTAACACAATTCCAACACGACCCTGAGTTAGAGTCAGACCCCACAGGTTGGGGGCTCAGTCCCACAGGATTGCCCCCTGCCCTGCCACTTCTGATGCCAGTTGCAAATCCAAACTGTCACCTGCTTCTGACCGATAGGCTATAGTTCAGGTTCCCACAACCCCTCGTTGGGTTCGATGAGCTTGCTAGAGTAGTTCACAGAGCTAAGGAAACCTGTTTACTCACTAGATTACCAGCTTATTACCAAGGATATTAAAGGATATGAATCAACAGCCAGGTGAAGTGAAACAGAGGGTGACGTCCCAGTCAAAGGAGTTTCTGTCCCCATGGATTTTGGGGCTAAGCCTGGTAGCATGTGGATGTGTTCTGATTCCCCAAACTGTAAGCTCTCCAAAACCTAGCCTTTGGGGTTTTAATGGAAGCTTCATATGATAACCATGACTGATTAAATCTTTGGCCATTAGTGACTGAACTCAGTCTCCAGCCCCTCTCCCCTCCCAGGAGGTGGCAAATGGGGCGGGGGGAGGGGGCACGGGTACCGAAAGTTGGCTCCTCTGGTGACTGGCCCCCATCTGTAGATGCAGTTCAAAAGTTACCTCATTAACGTTACAACAAACACCTTCATCACTCTCCTCACAGGACATTCCAAGAGATTTGGGAGCTTTTTATGCCAGAAACAGGGGTGAAGATCAAATATATATATATATATATTTCTTATTACAAATCACACTATCACAGACGCTCCCACAATTGCTAACATTCAAGTCGCCTACCAGCGAGATCACTTAACTAAAGAAGATAAGGTCCTTGCCCTCCGATAGAAAATATTAGGCAAAAGTATACAGAGAAAACAAGAAATCTTAAGAAAACGAGCACACATGGTCATAGTAGCACTCTTCACAGGAGCCAGAGAGTGCAAGGGAACAAGCCAAATATCCATTAATGGATGGATAGAGAGATAAAGTGTGGGCCACACCGTGGAATATTGCTCAGCCATAAAAAGGAACAAAGCACTGACACTTGCTATAACATGAATGAACCTCAAAGACAGAAAGAAGCCATACATAAAAGGTCACATATCATAGGATTCCATGTAGATGAAATGTCCAGAACCAGCAAATTCAGTCAGAAAGCAGATTCAGGTTGCCAGGGGCTGGGGAATGGGGAATTCCTGTTGGATGGGTACAGAGTTTCTGTGTGGGGTGATGAGAAAGTTCTGGAACTAGGGAGGGGTGATGGTTGTGCAATACGAATGTGCTTTATGCCACTAACTTATGTACTTAAAATGGTAAATATCATGTTATGTGTATTTTACCACAATTTTTAAAACGCAAAGAAAAAAAAAGGTGTATGGTCATCTGGTTGATGATTGATTGATGAGAGCTCCAGTGACTCACAGTCAGACAGACATGAGCTAAGACTTTCTTCCTCCCATGACTCTCTGCCTGAGGGTTACAAGACCCAACGTTCCCACCTCCGATCCTGCCCCCTTTCTTGAGGAGCATGAGAGCCCCCCTTTCCTCTGCCATTGTGAGAGGTCAGGCACAATATTTGGTTGGTTTTCAGAGGTTGGCAAAATGCATCAGTGAATGATAACAGACATTGTGTCACAAGCGTTGTATGTTGTGGATTCTGAGCTAGAGGAAGTCGGACTCTGGTCTCTACAGTTCTCCTGACCAGATAGATGGGGTGCCCTCCTCCACCCATTGTGTGGGTTCAGTACTCTTGGGGATGAAGAAGAGCACGGTAGTAATCACCTTCCAAATACGTGCTGGGGATGAGTTTTACCAAGATGGGCTGTGCAAAACACATGCCGGGCTCTTGCCAAGAGCTTTACGTCCCTTCTAAACTGTGCAGCAGCCTTCCTCGAATGGTTGTCACAGAATGAAATCGGTTAATACTGTAAAGCCTGAGCCAGAGCTTGACACACCATATGTACTGAATAATGTTTGGTTTTTACAGTTATTTTGCAGATGAGGAACCTGCGACTTAGAGCATTTAAGTTAATTGTTTATGGTCACTTGGCAGCTCAGGCTGTCAGATTCCAGCCAAGGTCTCCTCTTCCTGCTCTACCATCCTGCCTCTGCACCTGAGCTGTCTAGAGCAGTAAACATTCACCTCCCCTCCCCCGCCCCTATTCTGAGCCCCGGAAACATGGCTAGTCTTACGTGAGACCCAACAGATTTCAAAGACTTAGAATGTTAAAAAATAATGTGAAATATCTCATTAATAATTTTTAGATTGACTACATATTGAAATGACAATTCTATGGCTACGGGAGATTAAGTAGTTTCTAAAAAATTAACATCACCTGTTTCTTTTTTTTTTAAAATATTTTATTTATTTATTTATTTGAGAGAAAGAGAGAGAGAGAGAGCACGAGCACGCATGAGTTGGAGGAGGGCCTGAGGGAGGGGGAGAAGCAGACTCTCTGCTGAGCAGGGAGCCCAACTCTGCTCCATCCCAGGACTCTGGGATCACAACCCAAGCAGAAGGCAGATGCTTCACTGACTGAGCCACCCAGGCACCCCTCACCTGTTTCTTCTTACTTTTCTAATGTGCCTACCAGACCACTTTTTTAAAAAGATTTTATTTATTTGTTTGACAGAGATCACAAGTAGGCAGAGAGGCCGGCAGAGAGAGAGAGAGAAGGAAGCAGGCTCCCCACTGAGCAGAGAGCCCTATGCCAGGCTCAATCCCAGGACTCTGGGATCATGACCTGAGCCGAAGGCAGAGGCTTTAACCCACCGAGCCACCCAGGAGCCCCCTACCAGACCATTTAAAGTTACATACATGGCTCATGTTTCCATGGAATGTCAATGTCCTACAGTCTGAGAAGTAACTTGTGTTTCCCCTCTCCCTCGCCACTCCCCACCCCACAACTAACCACAGAGACACCCTGAGGACTGTTTGTCCTCAAGAATCTTTAAGGCAATCATTTGAAAAGCAATGAATAAGGAAGATTCTGCAAGGACAGGAGGGGACACAACTGCAACTCTTACTCCACCACGGTTGGAGGGTGGGCAGGAAGCCTATTACATGCAACCAGTACAAATCACAGTGGCTCCCATTTATTGAGCCACATCTACGGCGCCATCACTGGGCTGCAGCCCCATTCTTCTGGTCTCTGAGCTCACCAAGCTCCAAATGGGCTGACCATCATCATCACCAAATGACAGACCAAACTATGGCTTGGAGAGGGGAGGTGACTGCCTTCAGGTTTAAGGTTGCAGTGTTGAGAAGGCAGAGCTGAGTCCTGTTAATGGGTCCCAGGGAATATCCAGCACCAGCCTCTTCATGTGGAGACCAGGCATCACTGCTCTGGAAGGCTACTGCTTCCCTATTACCTTCATTTCCCCATGGTCCATATAATTACTTTGGCCTTTCTGCTTTCTCCTTAAAGTTGTGAACTTCCTCTGTCATGCCCATTCACAGCTGATGCCCTTGCTTTGTGCTCCACCAAATCCAGCCCTCCTATCTGCTTCTGCGTCACTCTTCTCTGCTTTGGCCTCCATGACCAACAAGCAAATATGCCTGCCCAAGATCTAGCCTTACCCTTATCTTTTGAATCTTGCCCCCACCTTCTCAAGAACTTCCTTCCTTCACTTTTCCCCTATTTCTCCTGTAGCAACGATATTTTCTCTCTACTCCATCATTTCCTTCAACACCTCAATATGGTCTAAAACCTCTTATCTTATAAAAAATGTATTCTTTGATTCCACGTCCTTCTTTAGTTTCCAACAAATTCTTGGCTCTCTTTCAGAGCAAAACATCCTGAAGGAATAGTGTACGTTCACTATATTTATTTCTTCATCTTGTGTTTCTCTCTCACTCACTCCAAAGACTCTCTTGACCCCATCATTCTAACGAGTCCTTGTCGAGGTCCCCAGCCCCTAGAGATACATTTCCCACCTGGATTTTCCATAGATTGTGGTCCTTGCTCCAGATAATTAATTCTAAGTTATGGTCTCCTGAGAAGAGTAAAGACAGTCATCCTAAAAACATTATTCCCAAGGCCCTGACAATCAGGGCTTTTCAACTGTGAGTCATGTACAGTTTACAATTATACCTAACAATGTCTGAAACCAACATATCTATAGTCTACTTTACAAGAATTTCGGAAATGGACAGTACTAGGTTGGGTTCTGTCTGAATAATATCAAAAACCACATTTATTTTAATCCTTCCACTTTATCATCCCCAGTTTGGTGACTTTCTTCCTGGAGATTGCCACCTAATGGCTACAAAATAGCTGTCATAGCTCCATAGCTTCACACACAGCATCCCAAGCTAGGAGGAGGAGGATGAAATGGGAAATCACTGAAGATTTTTAATCAGAAGTGGGGGATGTTCAGATTTCTGTTTTATAAAAATTATTTGGGATCATACACCTAAGACGCATGTTAGAAGGTTCCCAAGGGAGGAAAGGTAAGAAGTGTGGATGTAACCAAGAGTCAAGAGGAAGTCATAGTCTTACTGGGAATTAAAGTGAAAAGAATGGCAGAGGGCACTACTGTTCATGGAGGAGAAGGGCTCAGGTGCTGAGAGAAAAGAAGAGACATGGGACCCCACAGAGAGTAACTCTCACACAAATTTCCAGGTCTTTGGAAGTCTGGTGTTCTTCTTGAAACTGGGCTTCTTAGATCCCCCTGCATGTTTCCCATAAGCCCTCATTATTGAAGCATATGTGGGTTTTGTTCTTTGCTACAAAATGGCCCATGATTAACATACCAGGATTTGCAAACCGGACAGAGGTAAAGTGACTAAGGTGAAAAAAAAGAAATTCTCAATAGGACTCTGATTCCTGAGTGACCTCATTGTCTAACCTGTGTAAGGCCAAAGGGGGAATGAAATTGAGCTTGGCCTTGGTGGGACAAGTTCCTGCCTATGTTGCAAAAATCCCTGACCCTGTGGTAGCTGATATCTGAAATGGCCAGCAAAGTCTTTCAGTAAATCACAGTGCCTGAGACGGTGAAGCCAGACTGCCTGGGCTGGAAACCCAAATTTACCATTGACTAGTTCTGCAATTGGTCAAGCCATTCAACCCAGGGATTGGCTGATGTTTTCTGTAAAGGGCCACAATAAAAAATATTTTATGTTTTGCAGGCCATAGTGTCTCCATCACAATTATTTGGCCATTGACAATGATGAGCATGGCTGTGTGCCAATAAAACTTTATTTAAAAATGCTGAAATTGGAATTGTATATAATTTTTACTTGACACAGAATATTTTTCTTTTTATTTTCTTCAGTCATTAGAAAATATAAAAACCATTCTTGGCTCATGAGCTAATCAAAAATAGATGGGGGCTGGATTTGACCCCTGTCTTAACTTTGCTGAGCCTCATTCACCCCATCTATGAATTAAGGATAATAATGCTCAAGGAGGACATGTTTGAGCAAAACGACTAAGATAACTGATGCAGAGTTATCCTGGATTAGTATGGATTAGTTAGTTGGCATGAATTATCATTAGTTCGTAGGGAGTCTTGTGCAATACACATTACCATACGCTAGTAATCAGAAAAGAATCTCTTCCTCTCATGTTTTACATTCTCTCTGGGTGAACCTATCCACAGTTAAGGCTTCAACCACACCTCATTAATAATCCCCAAATCCCTGCCTCCAGCCCGGATCTTAGTCTTGAATTCCAGGCACATCATCCTGGGTTCATTTGTTCCTTCAGGCTCATTTCCAGAATTTGATCTCCTTACCTCCTCTGACAACTCTGTGTGATAGAAGATGGAAAGAACTGTGTCCCTCCAGAATTCATATGTGAAGCCCTAACCCCACGACCTCAGAATGTGACTGTATTTGGAGAGGGTCTTTGGCCCCAACCCAATCTGACTGGTGTCCTTACAAGAACAGGAGATGAAGATACAGACACACACAGAAGAAAGACATCCATCTACAAGCCAAAGAAAGAGGCCTCAGAGAACAACCATTCTGCTGACACCTTGATCTTGGACCTTCAGCCTACGGAACTGTGAGAAAATAAGTTTCTATTGTCTAGACTGCCCAGTCTGTGGTATTTTGTTAAGGCAGCCCTATCATACTAATATATTCTGCTTCTTCTCATGGAATCCTATCTCAGTGATGGCCCCCAAATCCACCAAATTGCCCTGGTGATTTTAAAGAAAATTGCCACAAAATTCTTTGACTTTTCTCCCACTGAAAGGTATGGTCTGTGCCTTCTTGAATGTGGGTGGGACTGGGACTACTTTGACCATGGAATGTTGTAGAAATGACACTACCTAACATCTGACGCTAGGTCAGAAGAGGCCATGAAGTTTCTATTGGTTTCCTTGGGACACTTGTTCTGGAGGTAGGCAGCCATCATGCAAGAAATCTGATTGCCCTGAGACCACCATGCTGGAAAGGCCTTATGTAGGTCCTCATTGGAGTCATTCTCACCCAGGTACCATCCACATGGATGAAGGAGCCTACAGGCAACTCCAATTTCCAACCTTCAAGTCATTCCCAAACCTTTGAGTCTTTGGGGGCAGAAAGAAGCATCTCCTCTGTGCTTTGTTCTAATTCCTAACCCACATAATCTATGAGCATAATAAAACTGGTTGTTTGACATCACTATGTTTTAGGGTGGCTTATTATGTAGCAATAGTAACAGTAACTCAAAAACTGTGGTATTCATAAAGAGCCCTTCTTCTTCCTTACCCCTCATGACTGTCCAGTCTTCAAGCACAGTCTCCTGAGCCTGGATATCTCTCTCCAGACCACACCTCCTCTCTGGGACCTTAAACCTGCCCTGAGCAGCTCTTCAACAACTTCCCTTTAATCTCTCACCACATCCTCCACTCTAAGGTCTCTGCCTTCAATTGGGAACATTCTTAAATCTATCCCTTTGCAGGATTCTAGGACAATTTTTTTTCCTGAAGCACAATCTGACAAATCTCCCTCCTGCTTAAATGGTTTTTCATTGTTTCCTATTTTTTAAATTGAAGTATAGTTGACACACAAGGTTACATTAGTTTTAGGTGTAAAACATAGCAATTCAACAACTCTATATATTACGCTAGGCTCACCACAAGTGTAGCTACCATCTGTCACCATACAACTCTATTACATATCATGACTATATTTCCTATGCTGTACCTTTCATCTCCATGATTTATTCATTTCATAACTGTAAGACTATACCTCCCACTCCCCTTCACCCATTTTGCCCATCCCTACTCCCTCCCTGCTGGCAACAATCAGTTTGTCCTCTGTATTTATGGGTCTGTTTCCACTTTTTGTTTGTTTTTTCATTTATTTCTTAGATTTCACATATAAGTGAAATCATATGGTATTTGTCCTTCTCTGACATTTTACTTAGCATAATACTCTCTGGATCCATCCATGTTGTTGCAAATGGCAAGATCTCATTCTTTTTATTTTTTAAAAGATTTTATTTATTTATTTGACAGAGATCACAAGCAGGCAGAGAGGCAGGCAGAGGGAGAGAGGGGGAAGCAGGCTCCCCGCTGAGCAGAGAGCCTGATGCGGGGCTCGATCCCAGGACCCTGAGATCTTGACCTGAGCTGAAGGCAGAGGCTTTAACCACTGAGCCACCCAGGCACCCCTCATTCTTTTTTTTATGACCGAGTAATATTCCATTATATCTGTACACCACATCTTCTTTATCCATTCCTCTACTGATGTACACTTTAGTTGCTTCCATATCTTGGCTATTGCAAATAATGCTGCAATAAACATAAGGATGTATTTATCTTTTTAATTTAAAAAGAATTAAACACTAATTTAAGGCCTTTGTTTTCTTTGGATAAATATCCAGTAGTGGAATTACTGAATCACACAGTATTTCTATTTTTAAATTTTTAGGAACCTCTATACTGTTTCTGACAGTGGTTGTACCAATTTACATTCTCACCAACATGAGGGTTCCTTTTCCTCCACATCCTCACCATACCTGTTATTTCTTGTCTTTTTGATTCTAGCCATTTTGATAGGTGTAAGGTAATACTTCATTGTGGTTTTGATTTGCATTTTCCTGATGATAAGTGATGTTGAACATCTCCTCTTTTGTCTGTTGGCCATCCATATGGCTTCTCTGGAGATACATTTATTCAGGTCCTCTGCCCATTTTTTAAAAAAAAAGATTTTATCTATCTATCTATAGCACCAGCAGGAGGGGCAGAGGGAGAGGGAGAAAGAATCTCAAGCAGACTGTGCCGAGTGTGGAGCCTGATGTGGGGCTCCATCTCATGAAGCTGAGATCACAATCTGAGCTGAAATCAAGAGTCAGTCGCTTAACTAACTGAGCCACCCCGGTGCCCCCCTCCCCATTTTAAAATCAGATTATTTGGGGGTTTTTTTGGTGTTGAGTTGTATACATTCTTTATATACCTTGGATATTAACCCCTTATGGCATATATCATTTGCAAATATTCAAATATCACATTCAGTATGTTGTCTTTCTGTTTTGTTAATCATTTCCTTTGCTGTATAAGCCTTCTATTTTGGTATGGTCTCAATGGCTTTTCATTTTCTTAAGGAAAAATTCCAAGTCCTTTTTTTTTTTTTTTAAGAGTTATTTAGGGGAACCTGGGTGTCTCAGCTGGTTAAGCATCTGACTTCAGCTCAGATCATGATTTCAGGGTCCTGGGATCAAGCCCTGCATTGGGCTCCCAGCCTAGCAGGGAGTCTGCTTGTCCCTCTCCCTCTGTTTCTCTCCCTGCTTGTGCTCTCTCTCACAAATAAATAAAATCTTTACAAAATAATTTAAAAATATTTACTTATTTAGGGGAGAGAGAGCACAAGCAGGAGGGGCAGAGGGAGAGGGGGTTAGAATCCCAAGCAGACCCTGTGCTGAGTGTAGAGTTTCACATGGGGCTCGATCTCACAACCTTGATATCACGACCTGAGCCAAGAATCAGATGTTCAACTGATTGTGCCCTCCAGGAATCCCCAAGGTCTTCCTGGTAGCCATCATGACCCTCTAAGAGAGGGCTTTTGCCATCACTTATCACTCTTTGCCTCCCACCTATGCTCCAATAACCAATTTAACTTATTTCTTGGCCTCTCTACTGTGCATTTTCACTCCCCTCTGCCTAGAATGCAATTTTCTTTCTCTTCTTTACCTGAATCTCTAAGACCCAGCCTAGATGTTACCTCTTTCTGAATGACACTAGGCCTCGTAAGTCTGAGTTAGGTGTTTCTTTTGGAGATCCCATAAAAACTCAGGCATCCCTCTATTACTATGTATGTATACTGTCACCTACTGTGACCAAATGAGACAGAGCAGGGACTGGACTTGAGTCCTCTTCAACCCTGACCGTGAAACCCAGCGTCCCTTGATAGCTGAAACCCTAGGCCCCTTGAACAGCATATCTTGCAGGAATGTGGAAGGAAGATTACCAAAGGAAGGACTCTACTACAAAGCCTGGCAAAGACGGAACCAAACCAGTCTGCACCAAGATGGGCCCCAGCACTGACTTTTCACTGACTTTTCCCGATTATATTATTAAAAACACTCCCAGGGGTGAAGATTTAACATCATAATGAGACATGCAGTGCATGACAAAGCATGTTTTGTTTGTTACACCTGTGCACCAACATCCCATCTCTCCCCAACTATATGCTTAGAATCGCTCCTTTCCCCCTTTCAGTCTCTTTAAAAACTTTCCCCAGCCTTTGTTCAGAGAGCCAGCATGAAGCACCCTTCCTTTAAGCTGTCTCCCTTGTGCTTGACCATCCCAATAAGAACCTTGCCTGGAATTCCTGCTTGGCCTCTAGTAAATTTCTATTGCTTAGAGAGCCCGGGGACCTGAGCCAGTGGTGCACACACTTCACTGTCTCATCTCTTTGTTCAGCTGGTCAGAGCCTGTGTCTGATTAATTTCTACATCTCCAGGAGCCAGCCAGAGAGAACCCCTTTGGAGGCCTACACTTATATAAGCTCTACCACCCTTATTCCTTAATAAGTGGATTCCATTTTATTCAGGTGACAATTTCCTTCACTGTAAGCCCATCAAGGCAACTTCATTGAAACTTTTATTTTGGCCGGGGATTGTCTGGAAATGGATATGTTACTCAGTTCTGCCAGTGAAAAGTAAGAAGAGGTTTGCAGAAACTCCAGAACAGAATTTTCTCCCTTATAAAATGAGAGGCATATGAAGTCAGTTTTTCTGCCCATCCCCATTCTCCTGGTTTGGGAGGTTATGTGGACATGATGGCAATGTCTCTAATAATGGCAGTCATCTTATGGTCATGTTCAGGAAGTCCCTGGGAGAAAACCAATGCGATGGTGGACTGGAAGGATTAAATTAAACTCAATTTTTGTTCAAATTTAGGACTTCCAATTTTTTTTTTTTTAGATTTTATTTATTTGACAGAGAGAGAGAGCACAAGCAGGGGGAGCAGCAGAGAGAGGGGGAGAGAGAAGTAGAGGCAGAGGGAGAAGCAGTCTCCTTGCTGAGCAGGGAGCCCAATTCAGGGCTTGATCCCAGGACCCTGGGATCATGACCTGAGCCCAAGGAAGATGCTTAATGACTGAACCACCCAGGCAACCCTCAATTATTTTATATAATAAATTTTTTTTATGGCTTAAGGGATTCACAGTTTTCCAAATAACATATAACCAAAAACACCCCATTGGTATCGTGATTCAGGGAGAAAAAAAAATAGTTGTCTTCATCTCTTTCACTTAGACTCTTGTCTTCTGGCTCTCCACAGCTGTACCCACTGGATTTGTGAACAACTCTGTGAAACAGTATGATAGTGCTTAAAATCTCAGAACGGGCCCATCTCCTCAGATCAGTGGCCCCAAAGTTATCTCCCTCAGGAGTAGAAGGGTAGGGGATTGATCTTCATGATGGTGTTGGGGGAAGGGTCCTCTCTTACGCATCTCCCTTACCTCTCTCTGTGTTCTTCGTTACTATTCCTTTTATCTCTTATTTATTTTTTAGATAGAGAGAGCTGGTGAGTGGGGTTGGAGGAGTAGGGTAGATGGTGGAAGGGCAGAGGAAGAGGGAGAGAAAATCCCAAGCAGGCTCCATGCTGAGTGTAGAGCAGTGACCTAAGCCGAAGGCAGAGGCTTAACCCACTGAGCCACCCAGGTGCCCCAAGTGAGGAGTTTTAAAGGGCAAAGGTTGGGGTGCGTGAGTAGCTCAGTTGGTTAAGTGTCTGACTCTTGATTTCAGCTCAGGTCATGATCTCAGTCAGAGTCATGGGATTGAGCCCTGCATCAGGCTCCCTGCTTAGTGCGGAGTCTACTTGAGATTCTTTCTCTTCCTTTCTACCCTGCTTATGCTCTCTCTCAAATAAACCTTTAAAATAAAATAATGGGCAAAATTTGGGTCAGGAGTCTCCTGAGAAGGTGGATGCTATGGTGCCAATTTATCTGGTTCCTCTGGAGGTCTTTTCTAACTCAAGAGACTGAGAATCTGAAAATATCTTTATTCTTTATGTTAGAGGTTCCATTAAGTACATCTGGTGATTCTACCTTCATGGTAGTGCTAATTAACTACTAGCAAGCTAGTGGAGTTGCATTCCTACATGTTCCTCAGCTGGTCCAGCCATGCCTTCAGGTGGTAGGAACTCTACTGCTCATTTTTTTTCAACCAAACTGACATCATGGATGCTGGCTTCCACTGGTCTTGAGTCATATCCTTTATGATAAACTAAACAAAAGCAGGTTGCTTTCCTGAGTTTGCCGAGCCACTCTAGCAAATTACTAAACCTGAGGAGGGGGTCCCAGGGACCCCTGATTCATAGCTGGTCAGTCAGATGAACCTGGGACTTGCAAGTAGCTTCTGAAATGGGGCAGTCTCGTGGGATCCAGCCCTTTACTACACATTTAGTGTCAGAAGCACTGAGTGAGGAGAGAAACAGGTTTTTGCTTAACCATCATCTCCGGCTTACTGCTTGTCTTGAGTGCTTCTCATCTCAGTAATTGTTTCTTTCATTTTCCTGAATCTCTGGAGGAGTAAAGGCCTGGACACCCACACCCCTTGGGCCCTTGACATTTAGAGGGCTGAATTCCTGTCTCCCACAGTAGGCTGGGGATGAGGAGAATATTAGAGAAGGAGAGCACACTGACAACATATCCAGCATGCTTTCTGGAAATTACAAGAAACCCTGGGTTTCTGTCACCTGATTGGTTCCAACGCCATCATCCCTCCCCCACCTTGTCCAATAAAACATCTGCCCAACCTGAGTCACTCTGCAGGAAGCTGGGAACTAACAACAGAAAAAAGATCTCAGCTGGTGGTAAGTTGGGGGCCTGACAATTTCAAAAATTATTATTTGAACATCTATTAGGTGGCAGATACCTCCTAAACCTTCAGAGCTGGGTGTCCAATATAGAATCCACTTGCCACACATGGTTATTAAGCTCTCACTTGTCCAACCTGAGATGTGCTGTAAGTGTAACACCTGTTTAGTACATTCAAAGATTTAGCATGGAAAAAAATGTAAAATAGCTAATTAAAGATTCCTTTTTTTTTTTAAGATTTTATTTATTTATTTGACAGACAGAGATCACAAGTAGGCAGAGAGGCTGACAGAGAGAGGAAGGGAAGCAGGCTCCCCACCGAGCAGAGAGCCCGATGCGGGGCTTGATCCCAGGACCCTGGGATCATGACCTGAGCTGAAGGCAGAAGCTTTAACCCACTAAACCACTCAGGCGCCCCTGACTGATAATTCTTATATTGGTTACATGTTCCAATGATATTCTTTTTGATATGTTGTGTTACATACAATATATTATTAATATGTTATCACAATTGATTTCTTTTACTTTGTAGAAAGAATGGTAAGCCTCACGTGTGACTCATATGTATGTCTCTATTGGACAGTGTTACTCTATAGAGTTTTAGTACCAAAAGAACTTGGTTAAATATTTTTTTTATTTATTTGAGAGTGCGTGAGAGAGCACAAGCAGGGGGAAGGGCTGAAGGAGAGGGAGAAGCAGCCTCCCGGCTGAGCAGTGAGAACAAATTGGGGCTCGATCCCAGGACACCCAGGATCATAACCAACTGAGGCCCCCAGGTGCCCTGAGTTATATCTTTTTATAATAAACTGGAGATCTAGTAAGGAAAGTATTTCTCTGGGTTCTGCAAGCCACAGATTAATTGAATCTGTTTATTTATTAATCTGTTTATTAATCAGAAGAGATCATAGGAACCTCTGATTTACAGCCCATCAGTCAAAAGCACAGGTACTCTGGGCTTGTAACTGGTGTTGGAATTGCTCAGGGACAAGGGGGCATCTTCCTTTAGGCACCTGTGTAGTCTGATAGTGTGAGAATTTAGTTGAATTCTTGGACAACTGCTGGTGTTCAAGAATTGTTTGTTGGGGGGCGCCTGGGTGGCTCAGTTGGTTAAGTGGCTGCTTTCGGCTCAGGTCATGATCCCAGTGTCCTGGGATGGAGTCCAATAAGGCTCCTTGCTCAGCATGGAGTCTGCTTCTCCCTCTGCCTCTGTCTGCCTGTGCTCACTCTCTCTGACAAATAAATAAATAAAATCTTTAAAAAAAAAAAAAAAAGAATTGTTTGTTGGTGTGGGGACTCTCCCACACTTTGGAAATTGGGTCACAAAAGGATAGATGGGGAAGATCCAAGAGTGCTCGGTAAGCTTAAGTATGGAAGTCAGGAGTCTGGAAACCACTGGAAGATGCTGAGCAGAATAATGTCATGTTCTGTGTTTTTAAAAGGTCATTTGGCTATTGTCTGAAGATGGATTTTTTTGGGGGGCGGGAAACTAGTGGTAGGAGAGGTATTTAGAGCAGAACAAGCTATTTGCAAAGTAAGTGCAAATATGCAGCCCAGATGAGGGGCCATGGACAAGCACAGTGGGGATGGGAATGATTCTGGGTGTGGATTCGGTTGCTTTGCAGACAGAATGGGTAGACTGGGATTGGGTCGGGTGATAAGGGAAAGATATCAAGGATCCATTTTAGATTTGGAGCATTAACAGCTGCGTGTTTAATCCAAATAGATATGGAATACTAGGAGAGAGGCAGATTTGGGAGGATGGGATAGTTAAGAGTTTGGTTTGGGTAATGTCAGGTTTGGAATGCCTATAGGATTGCCACAAGGAGATGTCAATAAGTCAGGTGGCTATTGGTACCTTGGTACTTGGCTCGCCTGGCTCGCTCAGCTGGTGGAGTGTGGGACTCCTGACCTCAGGGCTGTGAGTTCAAGCACCATGTTGGGTGCAGAGATGACTTAAATAAGTGAAACTTTAAAAAAGGTATCAGTGTGGTATTATAAGCCATGAGACAATGATACTATGGAAAGACTACACATAGAGGATGGAAGGGAGCAGGTATAAGCCCACAGACACCCTAACACTTAAAGTTAAACTTAGAGGAGGCGCCTGGCTGGCTCAGTCAGTGGGGTGTGTCACTCTTGATTTAGAGATTATGAGTTTGAACCCCATGTTGCATGTGGAGATTACTTAAATAGAAATAAAATCTTCCAGGGGCACCTCGGTGGCTCAGTGGGTTAAGCCTCTTCCTTTGGCTCAGGTGATGATCTCAGGGTCCTGGGATCGAGCCCTGCATTGGGCTTTCTGCTCAGTGGGGAGCCTGCTTCCCTCTCTGTCTCTGCCTGCCTCTCCACCTGCTTGTGATGTCTCTCTCTCTCTGTCAAACACATAAATAAAATCTTTAAAAAATAAAATAAAATAATAAAAATTTTTCAGAGGCACCTGGATGGCTGAGTTGGTTAAGCAACCAACTCTTGATTTCAGCTCAGATCATGATCTCAGAGTTGTGAGACTGAGCTCCATGTTGGGCTCCGTGTTCAGTGTGGAGTCTGCTTGGGAGTCTCTCCCTCCCCCTGCTCATGTGCACACATGCTTTCTCTCTAAATAAATAAAATCTTTTTTTTAAGATTTTATTTATTTATTTGACAGAGAGAGAAATCACAAGTAGGCAAAGAGGCAGGCAGAGGGGGGGGAAGCAGGCTCCCTGCTGAGCAGAGAGCCCAATGTGGGCCTTGATCCCAGGACCCTGAGATCATGACGTGAGCTGAAGGCAGAGGCTTAACCTACTGAGCGACCCACGTACCCTAAATAAATAAAATCTTTTTAAAAATCCCTTTTTTAAAAAATAAAATAAGTTAAATTTAGAGAAGAAAAAGCTAGTAAATTGGACTGAGAATTTAGTTTATCTATAACAACCAAAAGTGTGATGTTGATACATTTTAACATCTTAAGGCATAGGAAAAATGTCTAAAGGAGGAGGAAGGGGTCACACATGGGTCCTACATCACTGAGGTATCAGGATGAGGACTGAGTAGAGACCACTGGAGTCGGCAACAAGAAGGCCACAGATATCCCTGAGACCACATTCTGTGGAGCACAGAGCAGCAAAGTCAGTCTGGAGTATGTTTAGGAGAAAATGTAAGGTGAGGAGTAGAGAGGCTCCCCTCTTAAGTTTGACTGTGAATCCTCTCTTCACAGAGAGAATTCTCTTGAGAGAAACAGGGCTGAAGCTGGAAAGGAATATGGGCCAAGGATGGTTTCTTTTTATTTTTTTAGTTTTTATTTATTTATTTTTTAAAGTAAGCTCACTGCTCAATGAGGGGCTTAAACTCACAACCCCAAGACCAAGAGTCCCATGCTCTACCCCGTGAGCCAGCCAGGTGCCCCAGGATGGTTTTTTTGTTTTGTCTCTTTTCTTTTTTTTCTTTGTAAGATTTTATTTATTTATTTGAGAGATGGCATGAGAGAAAGAGAGAGAGAACATGAGAGTGGGGTTAGAGGGTTAGAGGGTTAGAGGGAGAAGCAGACTACCCGCTCAGTAGGGAGCCCGATGTAGGCCTCAATTCTGGAACTCCAGGATCACCACCCGAGCCGAAAGCAGTCGCTTAACCAACTGAGCCACCCAGGCACCCCAGGACAGTTTCTTTTTAAAGGGAGGAGATAACAATAATGTTTATGAGATAGTGAGAATGACCTAGTAGAAAGAAAATATTAGGTTTTTGTCTTTGGCAGAAAAGAAAAGGGATAATGCAGGAAGAAAGTTCTCTGGAAGGTGAGGTAGAGAGGGATCTGAAGCAAACACGGGAAGGTAGCGGCTGGGATGAACGAGAACTCTTTACTCATTACAACAGGTGCAGGTAGATTGGAAGGTTTGTGGCAGAGCAGGCTAAAAAATTCTAATGATTACCATTTTCCCATTACAATATGAGACAGTGGCATCAGCTGAGAGTGGGGACAAAGAGGGGAGAGGCAGAGTAAAAGCAGAGAGGAGAAAAGAAGAACTGAAATAGTTGTTTCAAAACTTGAAGGGAAAAAAAAAAAGCAAAACTTGTTAGAGCAAATATGCTAGAGAAGCAGAATAAGCCACCACAGAAGTACTGAGTCGCCATTTGAAATCTGGTAATAAATTCAGTTGTGCCCCTAATGGTTGTGACACTCACTAGGCAAGTCACTTCCCCTGCCAGAGCTGAGGTTTCCTCTTCCTACCCCACAGCAAGTTTGTTGTAATTGGAGAATTTAGAATGGAAAGTGGCACATTTGAAGGGCTCACCAAACAGGAGCCCTTATAATCCACAGTAATAACGTGTGTGGGTTACAGGTCCTTTTATGAAAAGATTCCAGGGTGGGGTTCATGAATATGAATTATTAATAGCCATCCTGGATATTTCTATTTTTTTAAGACTTTATTTTTAAGTAATCTCTACACCCAATGTGGGGCTTGAACTCACAAGCTTGAGATCAAGAGTCGCATGTTCCACCAACTGGGCCAGGCATCCAACCCACCCACCCTGGATATTTGATACAGCTAACAGATCACAAAATTTGTGAATGTGGCATGAGTCACACATTCTGGGTTGAATTTGGATGCAGTAGTTACAGATGTGAACTGGTCCAGATGAAGACACTACATTTTTTTAAATTCCTTTTTTTTTTTTTTTGGTGGGGGGATTCGTATTCTTTTTTTTAATTTAAAGGGGGATTCTTATTCTTTTTACTTTTTTATTTTTTTAAAAAGATTTTATTTATTTATTTGACAGACAGAGATCACAAGTAGGCAGAGAGGCAGGCAGAGAGAGAGAGGAGGAAGCAGGCTCCCCGCTGAGGAGAGAACCCCATGCAAGGCTTGATCCCAGGACCCTGGGATCATGACCTGAGCCGAAGGCAGAAGCTTTAACTCACTGAGCCACCCAGGCGCCCCTCTTTTTTTTTTTAGATTTTTATTTATTTATTTGACAGACAGATATCACAGAGAGATCACAGGCAGAGAGGCAGGCAGAGAGAGGAGGGAAAGCAGGCTCCCTGCTGAGCAGAGAGCCTGATGTGAGGCTCAATCCCAGGACCCTGGGATCATGACCTGAGCTGAAGCCAGAGGCTTTAACCCACTGAGCCACCCAGGTGCCCCTAAAGGGGGATTCTTATTCTTCCTTTTCTTTATCATTTTTTAAATTATCAACATATATTATTTGTTTAAGGGGTACAGGTCTGTGATTCATCAGTCTTACACAATTCACAGGGTTCACCACAACACATACCCTCCCCAATGTCCATCACCCAGCCACTCCATCCCTACTACTCCTTCCACTCCAGCAACCCTGTTTGTTTCCTGAGATTAAAAATCTCTTATGGTTTGTCTCCCTCTCTGGTTTCTTCTTGTTTCATTTTCCCCTCCCTTCCCCTGTGATCCTCTGCCTTGTTTCTCAAATTCCAAATATCAGTGAGATCATATGATAATTGTCTTTCTCTGATTGACTTATTTAGTTTGGCATAATACCCTCTAGTTCTATCCATGTCATTGCAAATGGCAGGATTTCCTTTTTTTTGTTGTTACATAATATTCATGTGTGTGTGTGTGTGTGTATACATATATCACATCTTCTTTATCTATTCATCTGTTGATGGACGGGATTCTTATTCTTTTTTTTTTTAAGATTTTATTTATTTGCCAGAGATAGAGTACACACAAGCAGGCAGAGGCAGCGAGAGAAGCAGGCTTCCCTGGGATTCTTATTCTTTTTTTTTTTAATTTTATTTATTTGACAGAGATCACAAGTAGGCAGAGAGGCAGGCAGAGAGAGAGGAGGAAGCGGGTTCCCTGCTGAGCAGAGATCCCGATGCGGGACTCGATCCCAGGACTCTGGGATCATGACCTGAGCCAAAGGCAGAGGCTTTAACCCACTGAAGCACCCAGGCGCCCCTGGGATTCTTATTCTTAAGAGCAAGGAAATCTATCCAAGAATCTCCCTCGGATATCTTCCCACGTTATTGTCCAGGATTTAGTCATGTGCCCATTGTTAAACCAAACCTTTGCAAAGCAAAGGGGATTCCAATTTCTGGTGAAATTAATCAGAATTTGCCTCCAGAGACTGAGAGAAGAACACCTTTCCTGAAGGATGAGTAACTAAACAAAATTGTTTGGGCAGCAGAAGAGACTAGGGGAATGGATGTTTGGGGCAACCAGCATTGTCTGGCTGTGTAACAGAGAAAACTAGATTAACCTGGGTCCAAGTCCTCCTGTACCACTTACTACTGAAGTGACTTTGGGCAGTTTCTATAATTGCTCTGAATATGTTTGTTCTTATGAAAACCAGAAATAACAAGCATTATAGCATTCTTATGTAGATCAAACTGGATCCCCATATATAGCAGTTAACACAGTGCATGGTCTTTGATAACAGATACTACTAACAAATTTGATTATTCTCATACTCTTTACCCTGTAGAACACTAACGCCATGCAATGGGTAAAAACTCTTCACATCCCACAGAAGAGTTCCATATCAAGCAACGAGAAACAGAAGGTTGAAAGCAGAGATAGGGCCCTCTTTGCTGACTACTTCTAGCACAGAATCCACATGATGTAACAATGTTACTACATGCTACCAGTAACTGTTCAAGGCCCTTAATTATAAACTCAAACCAAACTCTGAAACCTTAACCTCAATACTAAGCAAACAGCAGGCGGAAGGTTCTCATAGTGGGAGCTGGGAGTCTTGGAGAACCTGGGGCTGAAAGAGCTTGCCAAGTTTGCCAGTATCTATGCAGTGAATCATGGGTGAGAGTTGAACCTACTGACTGAGTCTAGTGTTTCCCTCCCGAGGCCATAAGTGTCTACCAATCAATTTTTTTCTTAACTGTACATCCTCAGAGTAGTTTTCTGCTAGTGAACAAGAACCTTGTAATCCTCTTGTCTAAGCAATCAGCCTGATAGGTGGAATGCATCTGAATAATATGGGAATATGGAGAACTATTCTTTCCCAAAGTAAAAGCCAAGGGAGTGCCAATTTTATAGCATGACTGGCCACAAGTTTCAGGAGAGTGGGTGTCCTGGTTGGAGTGGGAGCTTAGTGGAGGTCGATATTGACCATGAATAGGGACGCTGTTAAGATGGTTCCACAGATGAGACATGGCAATTGTTGAAATGTTTCGGGTGTGGGCAAGATGGAAAGCAACATCTCCAGCCCTATGGACGGACCTGAAGAGATGCCCCAAGAGTCTGTTGGCTACACAGTTCTGTGGATTCTGTCACTGGTGGTGCTTGGGATCACCTCTGTCCTTGGCATCTTGGGCAAAGGGCTTTTGATCTGGGTGGCTGGATTCTGGATGGCACACACAGTCACCACCATCTATTACCTGAACCTCGCCTTAGCCGACTTCTCCTTCACTGCCACCCTACCATTCCTCATTGTCTCAAAGGCCATGAGAGAACAGTGGCCTTTTGGCTCATTCCTATGCAAGGCGGTTCACATTGTGGTGGACATAAACCTGTTTGGGAGTGTCTTCCTCATTGCTTGCATTGCCCTGGACCACTGTATTTGTGTCCTGCATCCAGTCTGGGCCCAGAACCACCGTACTGTAAGTCTGGCTACAAAAGTGATCATCAGACTGTGGATTCTTGCCCCAATCCTCACCTTGCCAGCTTTCATCTTCTTGACTACAGTAAATGATGGAACAGGGAATATATACTATAGTTTCAACTTTGCATCCTCGGGCAACAGTACTGAAGAGAGGACAAAGTTGGCTGTCTCCATATTCACAGCCAGTGGGATCATCTGGTTTATCATTGGCTTCAGCATGCCTATGTCCATCATTGCTATGTGCTATGGGCTCATTGCTGCCAAGATACGCAAAAGAAGCATGATTAAATCTAGCCGTCCCTTACGGGTCCTTACTGCTGTTGTGGCTTCCTTCTTTCTCTGTTGGTTCCCCTTTCAACTGGTTGCCCTTTTAAGCACAGTCTGGTTCAAAGAGATATTCTTGGAGGGTAAGTACAAAATTCTTCGTGTCTTTGTTAATCCAACAAGCTCCATGGTCCTCTTCAACAGCTGCCTCAACCCAATGCTCTACGTCTTTGTGGGCCAAGACTTCCGAGAGAGATTGATCCACTCCCTGCCTGCCAGTCTGGAGAGAGCCCTCAGTGAGGATGTAACCCAGACCAGTGAAACAAGAACTAAATCTGCTTTACCACCCACAGAAGCAGAGTTACAGGCAACATGAGGAGGCTGGAGGACATTTTTGAGTTCTGCATGCTCTTAACCCTGCTCCCATTTCAGTTTCATCTTACCGTGGGTCATACTAGGATATTCATCAGGAAAAATACTTTGGTGTCCCTGATTTGGGGGGAAAAGTGACCTAAGGTGTCATTTTAATTTTGGACGTCAGCCTCTACCCTGGGATAAAGTGAAGGTTGCCAAAGAGTACAAGGGAAGAGAAGAGAAAGTGATAGGGAATTTGTAAAGTTTAGATGACAGAATATATAGTAAGGGGAAAACCTTAATTATTTACCATTAAAATTTTGCTTAAGTTTTTTTAAAGCTATTTTTAATCAGATTCCAGAAATTTCTTTGTATTCACAGTTTACTAAGAGCTTTCTTTTTAATATCATGAATGGCTATTAGATTGTACGACATGCATTTATACATAAAGATGATCATATTAGTTTTATTCTTTCATTTATATCATCATACATTACCCTGATTAATTTCTGCACACCAAACTATCCTTGCAGCCCCAGAATAAATGACATTTGGTCATGATGTATTTTGTCTATTGATAATGTAGCTCGCTAGATTTGTTTAGAACCTCTGCATTTATGTATATGTAAAGATGGATCTATTACTTTCCTTTCCTCTAATGTTGTCAGCTTTTACATCGAACTATTGATGGCCTCCTAAACAGACCTGGGAAGTGATTCCTCTGATTCTTTTCTTTCATAAATGTTTAGAATTTCACCAGTGAAGCTAGTTGGCCTTGGGTTTTCTTTCTGGGAAGGCTTTTAGTAATGAGTTCATTTTTTTAAATAGTTTCTTTAATAGATATGGGACTATTCAGATTTTCTATTTCCTCCTCTGTCAATTTTGGTAAACTGTGACTTCCAAGGAATTTAGCCATTTCATCCAAACTGTCAGATTTATTGTCATGAAATAGTATGATAACTATGTGTAGTACTTAGTATGGTTTCCTTCAGATAATGAGAATGTAAGCTATCTGAAGGCAGGGATTTTGGTCCATATTTTTCACTGATGGATCCCCATGCCCTATGTATAAAATAGTGCCTATTGTGTGATAGATAACAAATACTGAATTAATGAATCAATAGATAATAGTATACATATACATAATAGTGTCATCCAGGTGTCAAATAAGAACCTTTAATGTGTAGCTGAAATGCTCTCTTGCCCTTATTTCACGAACTGGGAGTGCCCAGTTGATTCTCACTGCAGTTTACAATATTTACAAATTCCCATGTGGTTTACATTTTTATGAACACCTCTGGTTTCGAGTTTCTGCTTCAAGTAAAGCACGCTGGCTAACTGTTGTCTGGTGCTTTTGTTTTGAAGTCAGTCCACAATAGTACTTAGCTTTTTTTCTTCTTCTTTCTGCAAACATCATGCACAAATTATCTGTTACTATGTAACATACTTTCCTGATGCATTGCCAAAAGAAAGAATTCAAACTAAATATTAGATAATCTTGTTATCACAACTTCCTCACTCTTTCTGCTGCTTTACTGTCATCCTCCTTCTCCCCCTCCCTCAAGTCACCCCTGAAGTTTTGCATTTCCAGTGCACAGCAATGTACCCATTTCATTTGCATTTTTGACTCCTAGAAATGCTTTTTAGTTCCCAAGAAGTGTCCAACTAAGGTGTGGCCATAGAAAAGAAGAAACAAGTAAGAAATGCAAGAGTGCAAAGCCAGGAGCCACAAAGGATGGTGTACATCATCTCAACAGAATCAGCACTTCCAAAGTGGCTAATTAACAGTGCTTCACTGTGAAGCACTAATTGACAGCGCTTCACTGTCAGGGCCATGAATTCTTACGATTCCTGCTCACTGGCCTTGGTTATTCACAACAGAACAGTGCCTGCTATATCCTTTCTATTTTTCTGTCCTTCATTTTAAGTCTTCATTGTGTATGCCCAGTTCCTATTGCACCATTATGGGTTGGGTCTCTGGAAGCTGAGGATTCTTTTAAGTTATGGAATGTTTTCACAAAGAAACACTTATAAACCTCACTGAATCTAAAACTCCAAAACAAGACATTGGGGCTATCACCCTTGGGAAGGATAGGATTATTTCTGTTTGGAAGGGTATACAGAGGGGACAAAGAGGTAGGATGTGGTAGAGACTGCCAACTTCCTACCCAAAATTCATCCCCCTCCATTACAAAAAGTAGGTGGATATTCATCTACCTAAAATAATACTTTTTACAGCCATTCTTTCAACTAGGTGAAATTCTAGCAATTCTTAGCAATAACATGTCAGTTATATCAGCATGTAAAGAGCTTCGTCATTCTTTTTCATGCTTGCATGGTATTCCACTGGCTTGCTGTAACAAAACATTTAAGCAGTTACATATTAATGACCATTTAAATTGTTTCTAATAACTTCTCTGGCTTTTGGCTAAATTGGTTTTTTTTTAATTTTTTTTTAAGATTTTTTTTTTTTTTTTTTTTGGTCAGAGAGAAAGAGAGAGCGCGAGCACAGGCAGGCAGAGGCAGAGGGAGAAGCAGGTTCCCTGCTGAGCAAGGAGCCCAATGTGGGACTCGATCCCAGGATGCTGGGATCATGACCTGAGCCGAAGGCAGCCGCTTAACTGACTGAGCCACCCAGGCGTCCCATGTTTTATTTTATTTTTTAAAAAGATTTTATTTATTTATTGGACAAAAAAAGAGAGAAAGAGCATAGGCAGGGGGAACAGGAGAGGGAGCAGCAGACTCCCTGCTGAGCAGGGAGCCTGATGTGAGCTTGATCCCAGGACCCTGGGATCATGACCTGAGCTGAAGGCAGATACTTAACTGACAGTTCAGAAATACATAACCATGTAGTAAAATTATGAAGGGAAGTGATGAATTGACTGCCATAATCAAGATAGTGGTTACAGTTGGAAGGATGGAGGGAAAATGATCAGAAAAAAGAATGTTGTGGTTGATGGCTTCTGGAACGCTGATCCTGATCTATGTCTTGACTTGCTGCTGGTACATGGGTATTTCTTTCACTCAAATGTATTAATCTTCATTAAAAAAAAGATTCATTTATTTACTTTAGAGAGAGAGGGCAGCAGAGAAAGGGGGGGAGGGGGAGGGATAAGAGTCTCAAGCTGACTCTCCGCTGAGGATGGAGTCCAGCCTAGGGCTTGACCTCAACGCCCTGAGATCATGACCCCAGGCTGATGCTTAACTCGCTGAGTCGTGCGGGCGTCCCTAATTTCATGTTTACCATTTAATAATTTTTCCCTTAGATTTGTTATATATATATATAAATCCCTTAGATTTGTTATATATATATATATAACAAAAATATATATATATTTATATATATAAATTATATATATATAATTTATATATATAAATATATATATATTTTTTAATAATTCTGTGAAATTCAGGCTCCTTTTCCTTCATACCAGGAAAGCTTCGTAGCTTCTGGATTTCAGCTGCTTCAAGTAGGGCAACCCATTCAAAGAGGCGCTGAAGTCCTCTAAATTTGCTCTTATCAGGACAGGGAGAGCTGAGGGGTCAAAAGGAAGCAGCAGGAAACAATCTGGTATGGCTGGCTTTGGTGTCCTACTTGTCTCAAGTGCTAAAGAAAACAAACTTAGAAATTGAGCTCCACCCTGTGGCTGTCAGGACACAAAGCAAGGAAATGGGAGTGTCACCTTCCTCCTTGGCTGTACAACGTCACTGGGAGCAATCCTCTAGGAGAACCAGATTCTCTCCTTCACAAGTTCTCCCAGAGTGATTATTACTATTATTTAGAGGAAGGGCAGGCGGAGACGGGGAGACTTAATCAGTCTCCAAGCCCAGTGCAAAGCCCTCCGTGGTGCTAGATCTCACAACCCTGAGATAATGACCTGAGCGGAAATCAAGAATCAGCCCTCAATCAACTGAGCCACCAGATCCCCACTCCCCCGCCCAGAGTGAATTTCTAAGTGCATCTGAACAAGGAAATCTGTTTTCTTTTTTTTTTTTAATTTTTTAAAAATTTATTTATTTGTCAGAAAGAGGGAGAGAGAGCGAGCACAGGCAGACAGAGTGGCAGGCAGAGGCAGAGGGAGAAGCAGGCTTCCTGCCGAGCAAGGAGCCCGATGTGGGACTCGATCCCAGGACGCTGGGATCATGACCTGAGCCGAAGGCAGCCTCTTAACCAACTGAGCCACCCAGGAGTCCCGGAAATCTGTTTTCTAATCCAGGAAGTCCCCTCATTCCAGAATGTACGTTCCACAGATAGGAGAGTGGGAATCTCCTGTATCTCATCCCACCCTAAGGTACTAGATAAACTTGCTAGTAGATAAAAGAGAATCTGTATGAATGTCTCATAATCTTGGGACACTGAAGATTGAGCAACTGTGTTTTTTCCTCACGTTCCCATCTCATGGCTCTCCCAGCCCCAAATACCATTTAGGTAACTGTTTCCCAAGTGTGAACCTACCACTGATGCTATTAGCCAGAATCACTTGGGAAGGTATTTTTTAAAATATGGGTCAGGTCACTGCAGCATCAAGCCATCATGGATTAACAAAGTCTGGTGCAGAATGCAGGAATCCATACTTATTCACAAAGCTCTCTGGTAACCGTGATGTGCAATCAGATTCTTCTGGTGATCAGCAGCTGCATAAATGCTCTCTTTACAGGAGAACAGAATAAGAACTAATACCAGATCTTGCAAACACAGATATATCTTTATAGTTCACACCCAAGAACAAATGGTCTTCTTCTGGGGCTGGAGAGGAAGGTATTAGGAGAGAAATGTGCGCGCAGTTCAGTTAGCAAAATACATCTTGACAGAAAGGTCAATGCCCCAGTATCTTGTTCAGGGCCCTCTGGAGCTGATTTTGTCCTGAAGTGGCAGATGTGGGTAGGTAAAGCTGTCAATATTCTACTCTTCTAAAAGGAGAGGTTCTCAGGAACAGCTAAAAGAATTACTAATTAATCAGTCACACCTGGGTGGCTCAGTCATTAGGCATCTACCTTCAGCTTGGGCCTGGGACCTGGGATCAAGGGCCTGGGGCCTGGGATCGAGTCTGGCGTCGGGCTCCCGGCTCCGTGGGAAGCCTGCTTCTCCCTCTCCAACTCCCCCCGCTTGTGTTCCCTCTCTCCCTGCCTCTCTCTCTCTCTCTCTGTCAATTAAATGAATAGATGAAATCTTGAAAAAAAATTACTAATTAATCAGAAAGACATTTTCCCTATCCCTTCCAACTCCAAATTCTCAGCCTCCACAATCACGAGTCGATACTGCACAATAAATCACACACCCTCACCAACACAACCTATTAATTCTGTTTCTTTGGAGAACCCAAATATATTTAAAAAATTATTGTCCATTGTAATGATATGGTGGCTATAGTTTTAAAAAATCCTTATTAGTTACAGATACAAACTATTTAAGGGGGAAATAACATGACATGATTTTTTTTTAAAGATTTTATTTGAGGGGCGCCTGGGTGGCTCAGTGGGTTAAAAGCCTCTGCCTTCGGCTCAGGTCATGATCCCAGTGTTCTGGGATGGAGCCCCACATCGGGCTCTTTGCTCAGCAGAGAGCCTGCTTCCCCCTCTCTCTCTGCCTGCCTCTCTGCCTACTTGTGACTCTGTCTGTCAAATAAATAAATAAAATCTTTTAAAAAAAGATTTTATTTGAGAGACACAGAGGGACAGAGCATGAGCATGAGCAGTGGAAAGACCAGAGAGAGAGGGAGAAGCAGACTCCCTGCTGAGCAGGGAGCGTGACATAAGGACTCCAGGACTCCAGGGTCATGACCTGAGCCAAAGGCACAGGTCTTAACAGGCTGAACCACCTAGGCACCCCATGACATATGATATTTGATTAGAAATATTCCCCAGGGGAAAAAAGGAAGGAAAGGCAATCAGTGAGAGATCATCAAAATGTTTTCAATTTTTGAAGCTTTCTTTTCTTGTAGATGTTTTCATTTTGCTCTTTAAAGTCTTTTTTAAAAATCACTCTATGGGGCACCTGGGTGGTTCCATAGGTTGGATGCCTGCCTTCGGCTCGGGTCATGGTCCCAGGGTCCTGGGATCAAGCCCCTAATCGGGCTCCCTGCTCACCGGGAAGCCTGCTTTTCCCTCTCCTTCTCCCACTGCTTGTGTTCCCTCTCTCACTGTGTCTCTATCTGTCAAATAAATAAAATCTTTAAAAAATAATAATAAAATTAAATAAAAAATCACTCTATGACCCAACCAAACCATGCCTAGATATACGTCCTGCCAACAAACATGTGCCTGTGTCCACTAGGACGCATAGATGATATGTGAGGGAAAAACAGTTGGACAGCAGAGCGTGCCCAAGATGATAAAATACTTACATATTTCATAATAGCCCCAAACTGGAAACAAACCAAATGTCCATCTTCAGTAGGATAAACAATGGCAGTCTATTTCTAAAATTAATTACTCTACAAAAAAAAAAGCAGTTGAAGTAGCCCATGACATGGATCAATCTTAAGATCATCATGTTAAGTGAAAAAGCTACATCTATTAGAATAGATTTGTTATATTCCATTTACGTAGTTTTCCAAAAGGCGGTTAAACTACACTACTTAGGTATACATACTTAGGTTTAATCTTAGAAGGCAAGGGATTTGGGTGCCTGGGTGGCTCAGCTGGTTAAGTGGCTGACTTTGGCTTGGGTGGTGATCTTGGGGTCCTGGCATTGAGCCCCATGTTGGGCTCCGGGAGTTTGCTTATACCTTTCCCCCATCCCTCCACCCATTGTGCTCAGTTTCGCTCTCATATATACAAAATCTTAAAAAAAAAAAAAAGGCAAAGGATTTATTACATAAAAGCCAAGGGGGGTGATCACAGCTAGGAGGAGAGAACAGGTTTGATCTGAAACGTATACAAGGTTGGCTGGCAAGCTTCTAGGGCTCCTTAAGTTTTTAGATCTTGACTTATGTGGGGGCACATAGGTGTTTGTTTTATAAGAATGAGACAAGCTGTACACTTGTTTTATTCACTTTTCTGCACCTTTGGTATCCTTCACAATAATGTTATTAGAAAAAAAAAATCAGGGCGCCTGGGTGGCTCAGAGGGTTAAGCCTCTGCCTTCGGCTCAGGTTATGATCTCAGGGTCCTGGGATCGAGCCCCACATTGGGCTCTCTGCTCAGTAGGAAGTCTGCTTCCCCCTCTCTCTCTGCCTGCCTCTCTGCCTACTTGTGATCTCTCTGTCAAATAAATAAATAAAATCTTAAAAAAAAATCAATTCCTCTCACGTCCATTCCCCTTTACACTAAAGAAGCCTCTTGGTTTCTGGAATCCAGGCGGCCTGAAGTAGAGCATCCTACTCATATCAGAGCTATCTCACCTAAACTGGGCTTATTAGAAGAGTGAAATCTGGGGCATCAAAGGCCAGCAAAAGCAAAACAAACTCGGGTTTGATCTGGGCTTGATGCTATTGGTGTTACTGTGTTTGTTCAAGAGCTAATGAAAACCTGAGTTCGAACACAACTCCCACCTAGTGGTTGCTTGGAGCCAAGACACAATAAAGAACATCGAAGCTTTGCTGAGTCTCACTTCTTCATGCCCACTGGGAGAGGCTCAGAACTTGCTTACTTCCCTGTCGGCTTCTCTGGAGTAAGTTTTCTGGGGCTCCCCGAACAAACAACCTTTCAAGAAATCCAGGATATCCTCACTCATCCTAATGTCTGTTCCAGACGCTGGCGCTCATCTCAGCCCTCACTAACTAGACTGCCCAAAACAGGTTATGGATGTTTTACAATGTTTGTCCTCATATCCCCAGCCTCACCTCCCTGCCTCCCCCAAATACTGTCTATGATGGTATTTCCACAAAACTGATCTCCACGGTGGCCACAAGAGAACCAGCCAGGGAAGTTGTTAAAAATTCAGATGAGCGAACTATGTACTCTGTTATTGAGCCATACAAAGTGAGGAAATCTTGCCATTTGCGACATGGATGGATCTTGAAGGCATTATGCAAAGTGAAATAAATCAGAGGAGGACAAGACTTGATCCAAGGACCCTGGGATATGACCTGAGCCTAAGGCAGACACTTAACATACTGAGCCACCCAGGCACCGTGTACCTACTGCTTTACTTTTTTTTTTTTTTTAAGATTTTATTTATTTATTTGACAGAGAGAGAGAGACAGCAAGAGAGGGGACACAAGCAGGGGGAGTGGGAGAGGGAGAAGCAGGCTTCCTGCTAAGCAGGGAGCCCAATGCAGGGCTCAATCCCAGGACTCTGGGATCATGACCTGAGCCGAAGGCAGAGGCCTAACGGCAGAGCCACCCAGGCACCCTCCGTACTTACTGCTTTAAAACAAAAGCCTGGTTTCAAATGATTTGTCATGTAGAAATTTGCAGTGAAGCAAAAATGAAGCCAAATTATTTCTTACTGTTCCAAAATCTCACTATGCAATTCTCTGAAGTATTTGGCTAATATAAGGATGGTCTGACTATATTGTCAGACACCTCAGGAAATCCCTCCAAATATAAAAACAATGGAAAGACACTGAAATGTCTGACACTGAAATGAAATTTTATTGTTCATATACTAAGTACTGATTACCAAGTACTTGAGTTGGACCCTTTTTGTCAATTAGGTATCACAGTCAAAACAAAGGAAAGTGATGTTGATGTTTATTCACATATTATAGTACTTTCTGAAATTGTAATATTTCATACGTATAATATGTATGTAAGATAGAAAACAAAAGTAGTGAGGACTCCCATCCACCACTAGGCTTCAGAGAGGTAAGCAATGCTGTGAAAGCCTTTTGTCTTTTCTGACCAAATTCCCCTTTCACACTAACAAGTAATTACTACCTAAAGTTTTGTGTTTAGCATTCCCCTACTGTTCTTTATAGTTTTACTATATATGTATCTCTAACAAACTTATTTGTTTATACCATTTATTCATTTCTTTTTTCGAGTAATCTCTACCTGCCCAAGGTGGGGCTTGAACTCATGACACCAAGATCAAGAGTTCGATGTGTACGCTCTTCCCACTGAGCCACCCAGGCACCCTGAGAAAAATCTTTTATTGAAAGTCAGAAGCATGTGATATGGGGCGCCTGGCTGGCTCAGTGGGTTAAAGCCTCTGCCTTCGGCTCAGGTCATGGTCCCAGGGTCCTGGGATCGAGACCCGCAACGGGCTCTCTGCTTGGCAGGAGCCTGCTTCCCCCTCTCTCTGCTTGCCTCTCTGCCTACTTGTGATCTCTCTCTGTCAAATAAATAAAGAAAATAAATAAAGAAAAAATAAAGAAAAAAAAGATTTTTCTCACATTTATTACTCTTCTATGATTCACTCTGGAGTAAATTCTTTGATACATCTGAAATCTGTTTCTCAACGAAAATATTGCTACATTCCTTCCCTGTATATAATTTCTTGCCCCTATGGGTTTCTGTGTGAAAACTTTTGCACATTTGCGGAATTCAGTTTCTCTCGTGTATGCCTTTTCCTGATGAAGGATCGCACTGCAAGTTATTACTGAAGATTTTTGTTGTATTTATCTTCGGGACTAGATTTCTTTTTTTTTAATTTTAATTTTTTTTTTAAGATTTAATTGTTATTTGGTAGAGAGAGACACAGTGAGAGAGGGAACACAAGCAGTGGGAAGAAGCAGTCTTTCCACCAAGCAGGGAGCCCTATGTGGGGCTCGATCCCAGGACCCTGGGACCACGACTTGAGCCGAAGGCAGATGCTCAATGACGGAGCCACCCAGGCGCCCCTAGATTTCTCATTTTATTTCTCAGTGAAATTAAACATCTGAGTGGAAGCTTTTCTTTAATCACCATAAGAACTGTCTCCCATACGCCTGTTATCTCATGTTGGAATGACCTCCTTATACGCTTATTTTCACCACGTCCATCTTATCCATCTGATTTCTCTACTAAACGACATCTTTGGTGTCATACTGAGGTGTGACTCGACACCAAAGGATTTCACACATGCACTGCATTGTAGGGTCTCTCTCCTGTATGTGTTCTTTGATGTCACTTAGACAAGGCTTCCAGGAGAAAGCTTTCTCATTTTTTCTTAAAAGATTTTACTTATTTATTTGACAGAGAGAGACAGCAAGAGAGGGAACATAAGCACGGAGAGTGGGAGACGGAGAAGCAGGCTTCCTACTGAGCAGGGAGCCCCACGTGGGGTTTGATCCCAGGACCCCAGGATCATGACCTAAGCCGAAGGCAGGTGTTTAACAGCTGAGCCACCCTGGCACCCCAGTCTCCCACATTTACTACATACACAGGGCTTTTCTCCTGTATGGTGTATCACGAGTGGGGACTTGGTGCTAAAGGCTTTCCAATTTACCATATCGGAAAGGCTTCCCCCCAGTATGAACTCTCTGATGTAAAATGCATTCTGACTGCCGCACAAAAGCTTTCTGACATCGACTGCATTTATAAGGTTTCTCCCCCTATGAATTTTCTGTTGTAAAGCAAGCTCTGACCTCTGGATGAACATTCTTTACATGAAAGGGGTTTTTCTCCAGGGTGAGTTCTTTGGTGTTCAAGGAGCTGTGACCTTGGATGAAAGCTTTTGACACTGACTTCTTTCACTGGGCTTTTCTCCTGTATGCGTTTTATGATGTAAAGTGAGACTAAACTTCAGAGAGAAAGTTCTTCCACATTCCTTACATCTATAGGTCTCTCACCTGTATGAATTCTCTCACCCTTAATGAGATGTAGCTTACTAATGAAGGTTTTCCGACATTCATACATTCCTAGGGTTTCTCTCTGGTGTGAGTTCTCTGATGGAAAATCGTACTAGATTTGTCGGGAGAGGCTTCTCACACTCACTGCATTCATAGGGTTTCTCTCCTGTGTGGCACTTCTGGTGTAGAGTGAGCTGAGACTTTCTACTAAAAGCCTTTGGACAAACTCTGCACTCATAAGGCTTCTCTCCTGTGTGAGTGCCTTTTTTTTTTTTTAAGATTTTATTTATTTATTTAACAGACAGAGATTACAAGTAGGCAAGAGAGGCAGGCAGGGAGAGAGAGGCAGGCAGGGAGAAAGAGGAGGAAGCAGGCTCTCTGCAGAGCAGAGAGCCCAATGTGGGGCTCGATCCCAGGACCCTGGGATCATGACCTGAGCCGAAAGCAGAGGCTTTAACCCACTGAGCCACCCAGGCACCCATGTGTGAGTACTTTGATGTAAAGTAAGTTCTGTCTTTGGAATAAAAGCTTTCAGACACTCATTGCATTCACATACTTTCTGTCCTGTGTGAATTCTCTGGTGTACCATGAACTGTGACTTCTGGGAGAAAAATTTTCTGCATTCACTGTATCCATAGGGATTCTCTCCTATGTGACTTTTTGGTGTAGAAGTTGTGACATACAGTTAAAAGACCTTTGACACTCACTACATTTATAAAATCTCATTTCTTTATGACTCATAGTCAGCCACAGTATCTTACTGACAGCTTCTCCACAATCATATTCACAGCAATTCCAGAATGAGTGTTTTTGTGCCTAGTGTGGAAAAATAACTTTTCAGCTTTTTTACTTATATAATTTCCGTTCTGGAAAAGTAACTCTAAATTATGTTTCCAAGTTTTTCCATTTGAATCAAACTGCTCAAAGTCTTTTCTCAGGTGAAATATTTTGTTGAAAACATCACATTCCTGGTGCCTCTCAGGGGGATCCAGACTGTCAAGAGTTTTCCTGGAGCCAATCTATACCATCATCAACATGCAAGATATCTTCTAGGAAGGAGACCAATGAATGTGTATGTGATTAGGTACTAGAAGGAACCAACTTTCATAATAATGGTCAAGGGATCAAGGAAAGAAATAGTGTTCTGAATACAGAATACAAGTTAGAGGCATCCACTAGAAGGAGAAGAGAAAATAGAAGGAAAGCAGAGGGACATAAAAGTCATGGTTAAGGGAAAAGTCCATGAGTATCTGGAACCTTAATTCTGACTACAGGTGAGATGCTGAGGAGAGGAAGGCAATGTGAGCAGTGCTGGTGAAGAAGAGTGAAGAAGCTGCGAAGAGAGACTAACCAAGAAAGCTGGTGCTAGTACAGTTCCAGATCTGACAGAGCCCAAAGACATAAAGGGCCTATCTCCTTTTTTTTTAAGTATATTTATTTTTTAGTAATCTTTTCCCCCAAAGTAGGGCTTAAACTCATGACTCCAAGATCAAGAGCTGCATGCTCTACTGACGGAGCCAGCCAGGTGCCTCAAGAGTTTAAGGGATTTTTAAGTTGTGCTCTCAAAATAACCCATCAAAGGTTCTAGCTCCTTAGGCTTTCACTCATGGACCTGGCTTTTACCCAGTCACTGAGATGGCCCTTACTGCTCATTCTTCCCTCTACAACCCATGATTCTCTGTCCCAGATGGAGGACGGCTGCAAGTCTGGAAGCCTAACAATCAGCATGTGGATAAACATCTCACCAAGAGCTGGTCTTTGGAACCTCTGAAGAAGTAGGAAGGGACTGTTTCAAGTTAGCGCTTCAGCAAAGTGAAAAACTTTCATTTGGGGGGTGAGAGCAAGAATATTTCTCCAGGTTCAGACAGACAAAGGTTCTACCATCTATAAATCCGAAGTTCAAAGACGTTAAACGTTCAGAAAACTTATAAATTCCAGCAGTTAAGAAAGGAATGGCAATAGGCTGGGGGTTCACCAAGGGTCCTTACTCATAGACACGAGGTTACTGTAATTTTCCACCATTACATCCCAGTGTAGGTTCTTCTGAAGAGCACCTAGTAGCTGCCACTCCTCTGATGTGAGGTCCACAACCACATCCCTAAATGCCAGTGTTCGCTGTAACTGTGTATTCTTGTTTCAAGTGACTTTTCACTCATATGCATGGAAAAAATGCATATGAGTCTATTATGATCATTTTCACAATACATTATATATCCAAGGGTTGGTGAATCTAGTTTTGCCTTTGCTGAAGAAACTTAATAACTCATTAAACATATTCTGCCATTCAAAAATCAACTAATGTAACTCACTAGATTGACAGAATCAAGAATAAAAATCACATCATCGCATCAGTGGATATAACACAGGTGAGCATACATATGTCAAAACTGCTAAATGGTTAAGATTTGTACATTTCATTGTATACAAATTTTACATCAAAATAAATAAAAGCACTATAAATAAATATTAAACCCCAAGCTAATGATATACATGCTAGAGTATTTTGGGAGCGGTTTGCTAATGTTTGCGATTTACTTCGAAACACATCAAAAAACAAGGGAGAAAGGGATGCCTAAATGGAGAGGAAAGTTCTTTTGATATCCTGAGACTCAATATCCAACATGGCAGGGTGATGGTTTCCTCATAACAAAAATAAATAATTCTTGGGACACCAGCTCAGGTCCTACAGCTCAGCTCGATTCTGACGTTATCTACCTGCAGAGAGCATCGGATTCCACCACTTAAGGGTTCAGTCCCACAAGACTGCCCTTCCCCTCTCCCATTTCAGATGCCAGTCACAAGTCCAGATTGTCACCTGTACTTCTGATCGACGGGCTATCAATCAGAGGTTCCCACAATTTCCTCCTCAGGTTCAATTAATTTGTTAGAGTAGCTCAAAGAACTCAGAGAAACATTTTACTTTCTAGATTAGTTTACCGTAAAAGGCACAGAGGAACAGCCAGACAAGAGAGATGTGTAGGGCCAGGTATGGGGAAAGGGCAGGGGGCTTCCATGCACTCTCCAGGTGCACCACTCTCCCCAATCTCCACTTGTTCACCGAACTGGAAGCTGTATGAACACTGTCTTTATGGGTTTTTATGGAGGCTTCACTGCACAGGCATGACTGACTAAATCACTGGCCACAGGCAACTGATTCAACCTCTTGCCCTCTTCCCACTGCCTTACGTCAGGGGGTGTGACTGCAGGTTCCAAACCTCTAATCACATAGGTTGGTTCTCCTGGCAACCAGCCCTCATCCTTGGATGCTTCCAAAAGTCATTTTTCACATCACAAATGATACTGTTATCACTCTCAACATTTGGAAAATTTCAAGGATTTTGGGAGCTATGAGCCAGGAACTGTGGACAAGACCAAATATAGATGAGAGATGTATTTTGGTTGTCTGAATGACCAAATGTATATTTCTTTTTTTTTTTTTAAGATTTTATTTGTTTATTTGTCAGAGAGAGAGAGCGAGCACAGGCAGACAGAGTGGCAGGCAGAGGCAGAGGGAGAAGCAGGCTCCCCGCCGAGCAAGGAGCCCGATGTGGGACTCGATCCCAGGACGCTGGGATCATGACCTGAGCCGAAGGCAGCCGCTCAACCAACTGAGCCACCCAGGCGTCCCCCAAATGTATATTTCTTATGAATCACAGGATCACACAGGTGATAAAGCAAGTGCAGTAAAATGTTAATTACAGAATCTGGCTGGTATATGAACGCTCACTGTAAAATTTTTTCAACTTTTCCGTATATCTGAGATTTCTGATAACAAAAAAAAAAAATCAAGAAAACACCAGGAAAAAAGCATATAATAAAATTTAACACCCTTGAGGAGCCTGGATGGCTCAATTGGTTAAACAGCTGCCTTCGGCTCAGGTCATGATCCCAGGCTCCTGGGATCGAGCCCCCCATCGGGCTCTCTGCTCAGCAGAGAGCCTGCTTCTCCCTTTCCCTCTGCCTGCCTCTGCCTACTTGTGTTCTCTATTTCTCTGTCAAATAAATAAAATCTTCAAAAAAGAAAGAAAGAAAAGATTTGAAAAAAATTGCAAGACCTCAATACTCAAAAACCACAAAACTCTACTGAAACACATTAAAGAAAACATGAAAGAATCCAAGAAAATGCCATGTTCCCAGATTAGAAAATTCCATGATATAAGGGCACTGGGTGGCACAATTGGTTGAGTGTCTGAATCTTAGTTTTGGCTCAGGTCATGATCTCATGGGTCACGGGATCAAGGGCTGTGTTGGGCTCTGCACTCAGCAAGGAGTCTGCTTGAGACTCTCTCCCTTGCTCCTCTCCCCACTTGTGCACACAAGCTCACTCTCCCTCACTCCCTCTTTCTAAATAAACAAATTTTTAAAATCTTAAAAAAGGGAAAATTTCACAGTATAAAACTGTTGATTATCCCCCAAATTGATAGACCCAAGCAACTGGATAAAACCAATATCCTAGGAGGTGTTTTGTGGAAACTGACAAGCTGATTCTAAAATTTATAAGAAAATACTAAGGGCCAAAGCAAGAAAGCAATCTGGAGAAGGGCCTGAAAGACACCAAGACCGTCAGCAAGAAAAACAGTGAGGAGGCAGCTACAGTGGTCCAAGTGACCTATGATGATGGCTCTGACTAGGCTCTGACTGTGGCAATGAAGAATGACAGATCTGGAGTCTACTGTGTAAACAGAGCCAACAGGATTTGCCCTCAGAGGATGGGAAACAGAGAGATTGATAAAGCCGTAAGAAAGGGAGACATGCCCATTGGCTTCTGTATTGTCAACAGCTGCTGAGAAGTTTGCTGACCCCTCATGTGAGAAACTAGGAGAAGCTATGAACTGAAAGAGGGACACCATGGAAGGAATAGGTTTCAGGTGAGATTAGGAGCTTGGTTTGGGAAATGATTAGCTGGACGTATCTGTAGAGATGTGTACTTTAGAGATGTCAGGGAGTCAGTAGGATATAGGAGGCGATGCTTAGCGGAGAAGTGCAAGCTACAGATATAAAGAGGAAGCCATCACCATACGAGGGCGCCTTAAACTGTGAACTGGCTGAGAACACTAAGGATTGAGTACAAATACAACAGATGCAAGGAACGAGCCCTGAGATACTGTGGGGATTAAGATAATAGGAAGGGAGACAAGACAAATTACAAAAAGAAGTTGAGCCCTACGAGCGGCCAATAAGGCAGAAAATCCAGAGAGCATGGCATTCTATTCTGAACACCAAATGACAACAGTATTTTTTTTTTTTAAATCTAGGTTGACGGTTTTCCCTCACCACTTTGCAGGTGTTAGCTCATTGTCTTCTGACCTCTGTTATTGTCCTAGAAGATTCTACAGTCTTCTTTGACTCCTTTTCCTTTCATGTCAATCTGTCTTTTTTTTTTTTTTTTAAGATTTTATTCATCTATTTGACAGAAATCACAAGTAGAGAGGCAGGCAGAGAGAGAGAGGGGGAGGTAGGCTCCCTGCCAAGCAGAGAGCCCAAAGTGGGGCTCGATCCCAGGACCCTGGGATCATGACCTGAGCCGAAGGCAGAGGCTTTAACCCACTGAGCCACTCAGGCGCCCCGACAACAGTATTTTAAGGAAGAAGTACCGACAATGCCGGATACTGCTGAAAGGTCAAATTAAAAACTGAGCGTGGGATTTAACAACATGAAGTCACTGGTGATCCCGATAAAAACCACTTTTGGAGGAAGGAGGAGATTAAAAGCAGGTTCAAATCAGAAAGGGAGGAGGGACTGGTGATACTGATTTTGGGCAACTCTTTTGGTTGTTTTGTTTTGTTTTTTTAAAGATTATTTATTTATTTATTTGTCAGAGAGCGAGAGAGCGAGCACAGGCAGACAGAGTGGCAGGCAGAGGCAGAGGGAGAAGCAGGCTCCCTGCCGAGCAAGGAGCCCGATGTGGGACTCGATCCCAGGACGCTGGGATCATGACCTGAGCTGAAGGCAGCCGCTTAACCAACCGAGCCACCCAGGCGTCCCTGTGAGGAACAGTCTTAATGGAAAAGGTATTTTAGGCAAAAAATGTACTTCATAAAAATGCCTGTTTCTCTTTTGATTACGGCTGCCATTGGCACTAGAGGAAAACTGGCAACTCCACTTTGAACCTCATGGTTTACATAGCAATGTTTTGACGTTAAACACGTGGAATGACCCACCATCTGTACGTGCACCCATGCTCCACCTGGCTGCGTCTCAATCTTCTTTCTGTGCCTTTTTCCCACCTGACTTTTATTATTTGTGTAGTGTTGCTCTTCATTATGAACATTCTAGAAATGTCCTCAAATCTTTTGGAAAGACGGCTCACCTGCGATTTGGTCACTTTCAGCTGCTCTTGGAAAATGGCCAGTGACTCCAACATCTTCTCAAATGACTTTTCCAGCTCTTCTCTGAGTCTTTTTTTTTTTAAGATTTTATTTATTCATTTGACAGACAGAGATTACAAGTAGGCAAGAGAGGCAGGCAGAGAGAGAGAGAGGAGGAAGCAGGCTCTCCGCGGAGCAGAGAGCCCGATGCGGGGCTCGATCCCAGGACCCTGGGATCATGACCTGAGCCGAAAGCAGAGGCTTTAACCCACTGAGCCACCCAGGTGCCCCTTCTCTGAGTCTTGATAAGAGGTCTCGAGTCAAGAAAACCATCACCAGTAAAACACTGCTTGTTTAGGAACCTCTACCTCCAACATTATGGAATCTTTGTGTTCCCAGAGAGGGAGAGCTGTGGATTTAAGGGGAGTATTTACTTTAGAAGGCACATCAACTACAGGCCCTGAATCTCTGCTTTTATTGCAGAGGACCTACCCTCACATAGAACTCCAGGATGAGCCTTCTGTTGACTCTGATCAGGCTTCTGGGAACAAAAGTAACATCGAGTTTGACACCTTAAGCAGTTAGTTAGAACACCTTAAGGTTCTAGAAATACAATGTCCAAGACTGAGATGCTCTTAATATTCA
Organism: Mellivora capensis; assembly: GCA_004024625.1. NCBI lineage: Eukaryota > Metazoa > Chordata > Mammalia > Carnivora > Mustelidae > Mellivora > Mellivora capensis. The sequence goes on from PISX010012512.1 coordinate 49,245, forward strand.
TAATACATCCTACACATACTTATGAAGTGATAACTCCCCTAGTTATTGCTGTTGGACTTGAGCATTTGGACCCAGCAATGGTGGAAATGAGGATGGACCCTGGGATCATGACCTGAGCCGAAGGTAGCCGCTTAACTGACTGAGTCACCTAGGTGCCCCAGACCCAAAATTTAAAAGCACATGCAAGGCTTTATTGCGACTTATGGTCAAGCACAAGGGAGGCAGCACAAAGGAAGGAATCCTTAGGCTGATTCCCTGAGGAGAAGTTAGGAAAAGTTTTTATAGAAACTTTGGTGGGAAAAGGGTGACGCATCAGCATGGAGAGGCAGAGATTTATTTAAATCTGCACACTTAAAGGTCTTGCTCTTCATGTGTTGCACGTCTAACACGTTAGATCTCCACCCACCCACCACATGATTTTTAGTTTTATAATGAGGGCAAAAGGCAGAGAAAGGTCAAATTTGGTAGCCATTGTGTCTCAGACTAGTTTGAACTGATGTGGGCTTGCTATGTGGCTGGTGCTTTTCTCTGCAAGAAAAGTGTTAACAGCCAGCAAGGATTTCCCAGGTGCATAGGAGCTGTTTTTGAGTTTTTGACTATATATTAAAATCTGCAACTTCGAAAGTACTGTCTATTGGGAAACATAGTAACTGGCAGAAGCTGAGTTTTGAGAAAAAAAAAAAAGAAAAGAAATTACAGGCAAATCTCACAAATGAACACCAATGATACTATGCAAAGGAATAGTAAGTCAAATTTAGCAATGCAGAGAAAAGCTAATTTAGGATGTCATCATGGGTTTTATACCAGGAGTACACAGCTGATTTATTTTTATTTTTTTAAAGATTTATTTCATTTATTTTTTATTAATTATTTTTATTTATATCATTATTATTATATATTATTTATTTTATTATATATAAAATAAAATATCTTTTATATTTTATTTATTTATCTATTTAAAGATTTATTTAAGAGAGAGAGAGCAGGGGGAGGCGAGGAAGGAGAGGGAGAGACAATCTCAAGCAGACTCAGCACTGGGCCTGACATGGGGCCTGATCTCCCAAGCCTGAGATCAAGACCTGAGCTGAAACCAAGAGTTAGATGCTTAACCAACTGCACCACCCAGGTGCCCCAGGAGTACAAAGTTGATTTAAAATCCCAGAGTCAATAAATGTAATTCACAACAATTAAATTTAAAAAATCAAGTTAATGAAAAACATTTGAAAAAATTCAACTTACACTGATGACTAAAAAAACAACAAAAAGAACAAAAATCTTAGCAAAGTGGGACTAGAAGGAAACTTTCTTAGTCCCCAAAACAGTATTTATCAGAAAGTCTACCTCAAACATCATGCTTAAGAGTAAAACACTGAAAATTTTCCCCTACTGAGGTCAAGAAGAAAAGGATGCCTATGGCAATATTTCCATTCTTCATTATATTAGTCATCCTAGCCATGAGAAAACAAGGAAAAGAAAAAAATACCTGTAAGGTTAGAAAAGGTGAAACAGAACTGCAATAATTTGCTTTTGTTAGGACTGTTTACAAAGAAAAATTCAAAGACTCCTCAAATATATTAGTAAAACTAACAAAGTTTTATAGCATAGCTAGATACAAAATCAATATATAAAGTCAATGCATTTCTATGTAGTAACAATAGCAATTAAAAATACAGTTACTGAAAAAAAATTAACCATATTTTTTAAAGTGTGAAAAATAAACCACAGAATATGAGAACATCTGCAAAATGTATCACCAACCAGGACTCATATGCAGAGAATATAAAGAACAAATCAATTTTTAAAAAATCATTTATTTGACAGAGATAGAGAAAGAGACCACAAGTAGACAGAGAGGCAGGCAGAGAGAGGGGGAAGCAGGCTCCCTGCTGAGCAGAGAGCCCAATGTGGGGCTCGATCCTAGGACCCTGGGATCATGACCTGAGCTGAAGGCAGGGGTGTAACCCACTGAGCCACCCAGGACCCCCTAACAAATCAATTTTTAAGCAATGGGCAGACATGGGGCATCTGGCTGGCTCAGTTGGGAGGGCATGCAACTTGATCTCAGGGTTCTAAGTTTGAGCCCTGTACTGGGTGCAGAGATTACTTAAAAATAAAATTTTAAAAAAATAAGGGATACCTGGGTGGCTCAGTTGGTTGAACATCTGCCTTTGACTCTGGTCATGATCTCAGGGTGGTGGGATCACATAGGGCTCCCTGATCAGTGGGGAGTCTGCTCCTTCCTCTCCTTCGGCCTCTCTCTCCACTCATGCCCTCTCTCTCAAATAAATAAATAAAATCCTTTAAAAGAATCTTAAAATTAAAAATGGGCAGATAACCCAACAGAAATTGGGCAAAAGATGTAAAGAGGCATGTTACGCAAATGAAATCCTATGTCCTTGAAACATCATAAAAGGGGCCCAGTCCTATTGATAATAAAGAAGATGTAAATTAAAACTACAGTGAGATAGGGGCGCCTGGGTGGCTCAGTGGGTTAAAGCCTCTGCCTTCGCCTCAGGTCATGATCCCAGAGTCCTGGGATAGAGCCCTGCATAGGGCTCTCTGCTCAGCAGGGAGCCTGCTCCCCCCCCCTCTCTGCCTGCTTGTGATCTCTGTCAAATAAATAAATAAAATCTTTAATAAAAAAAAAAAACTACAGTGAGATACTACCACAATCCCAGTAGATGAACCAAATGCAAAAGATCTGAAAATACAGAGGGTTGGCAAGGATTTAGAGCAAAAGGAGCTTCCATACGCTGTTGATAGTGATGCAAATTAGAAGAGCTCCTTCAGGAAAAGCATGGTATTAGCTACTGAAGTTGACTGTTACGACCAAGCAACAAGTAAATATCTCAGAAAAATCTAAGGAGAGTAAACCAGGATACGTATACCAGAATGTTCACAGCAGTACAGTGTATAATAACTGCTGGGTCGGCGGTTCCGGGAATGCAGGAGGAACAATAGAAATGACCGCTGGGCTGCCATCTTCCAGTCCCCTCCCCCCCTTCCTTACCCCTAGACTTTCCCGCCAAAAGGGTGAACGCCCAGGTCACACCTCCATAGGTAACCTGATACCTACGCAGCAAACAGGAGTATCCGGAGCCCTCACCCTATACCTCTGGATCACCAAATACGGATGTGAGCCCATGCCCTGCCTTGGCCAGATAAAAGACCCCCGCCAACTCCCTCCCAGTGCGACTTCACCGACTCTGCTTTCCAGAGTCGAGGAACCTCGCCCGAGGGTGCCCACTTCCTCCCGGCGCGACTTTCCTGGCTCCCCTTCTCCCGAGCCCTGAAACTTCGCCGGAGATGCCTTTAATAAATCTTGCCGTGCGCCCACTTTGCCTGGTGTTGTGTTTACCTCGCCTGTGAAACCTTACATTCGGTGCCGAAACCAGGAGGAGACTGAGCCCCCACCTCGGGGGGTTGCTTTCTCCTCTCCCGAGCCAGACCTGGACCTGCCTTTCCGAACGCCACTTCCGAAGCCGTGGTGAGTTTCCCCCGATTCCGCACCTCCCTCTGGAAAGCCCTGCCCTAATCACAGCCACATCAGGGTGGACCCCGCCGGTCACCAGGTGACCTCTGTGACTCCGAGAGGCTGGGAGACATTCCACAACCTAGTGGTGGACCAGGGGACGCCTTCCTCCAGCCCTCGGGTTGCCCGGCAATGAATCATGGGGACCTCCCAATCCAAATTCGACCCTAAAACATCCCTGGGGTGTTTTAGGCCTGTTGGCCAATCTTAAAACCCTGGAACTGGACCAGGACCTGCGAAGGCGACGTCTCATACATTACTGTACCGTCGCTTGGCCATAATACCGATTAGACAATCAGTCCCAATGGCCTCCGGAAGGCACGTTTAATTAAAATAACCTCCACAGACACCAAGGCAGATGAGCCAAGGTCCCTTATGTTCAAATTTCTGAACCGGCGCCCTCGTCTATCCCTCCTCCTCCCCACTCCTATCCCAACTCCTGACAAAGTTATCAGCAGTAAATATGAAACTTCAATCAAAGTTTACTGAAGGTCAAATAAGCTCACGTTATTTGTTAAAATCTGTTAGCAAAGAAATGACTAAACTGATGGTTAATTGTCTGTCTCAAAGTTTTAATGGGTAACTGCTGAGATAGCTTTCAAAGTCTTTGGTAACCTGAAAGAGTACATTTTGTTGAAAGTAAAAGGAGGTAATTTTGTCCTAAATGAGATGGTTGTTTGGGACAAAACCTGAATGCAAAGGAAAGTTGTAGAAGGTTTGTGAAGGGAATCATTCAGGAACCCAATGAAAACCCAGCCATGTTTTGGTTTTGTTTTTTTTTTTTAAGATTTTATTTATTTATTTGACAGACAGAGATCACAAATAGGCAGAGAGTCAGGCAGAGAGAGAGGAGGAAGCAGGCTCCCTGCTGAGCAGACAGCCGGATGTGGGGCTCGATCCCAGGACCCTGGGATCATGACCTAAGCCAAAGGCAGAGGCTTTAACCCACTGAGCCAGGCGCCCCAACCCGGCCATGTTTCTTAACCTCATTACTGAGGCGCTGACTCAATACACTCACCTAGACCCGGCCTCTCTGGCAGGTGCGACTGTTTTAGCTACTCACTTTATTTCTCAGTCAGCCACCGACATTCAGAAAAAAATTAAAGAAAGCGGAGGAGAAACCTCAAACTCCCATTTCTGATCTGGTGAAAATGGCATTTAAAGTCTTTAACTCCCGAGAGGAGGCAGCAGAACTTAAGAGCCAAGCCAGACTCCAACAGAAGGTCCAACTGCAGACCCAAGCCCTGGTAGCAGCCCTGAGGCCGTCAGGTTCTGGGGTCAACGGAAGGGAGCACCTAACCGCATCCCTCCGGGGGCCAGTTTCAAGTGCGGAGCCAAGGGACACTGGGCCTGTCGATGCCCCAATCCAAAAGCGCCTACTAGGCCGTGCCCTCAATGCCGCATGGTGGGTCACTGGAAATTGGACTGCCCCAGCCTCGGGGGATTCCCAGCGCCTCCACGCGGGGGGTGGGGGGGTGGGGGGGGAAACCTTGAGACGGTAAGTCCTGCCTTCCAACTTCTCGGATTGGAGGACGACTGACAGAGCCCAGACTCGGACACTCCTCTCACTCATGCCAAGCCCAGGGTCACACTCCACGTAGCCATTTCCTTTCTGTTGGACACGGGGCTACCTATTCTGTCCTGCCTTCCTACTCGGGTCCTACTCGTCCCTCCCCAGTTGCAGTTATGGAAAGTGATGGTACTTGCTCCACTCCAAAGGCCACCCTACCCCTTATGTGCAGCCTGGGTGGGCTCCCCTTCAGCCTGGGTGGGTTCCCCTTCAGCCTGGGTGGGTTCCCCTTCTCGCACTCCTTCCTCATTATCCCTTCCTGCCCTGTTCCCCTACTAGGCAGGGACATCCTCCACAAACTTCAGGCCACCATTCGTCCCTCTCCCTCTCCCTCGACTTCTGCTCACTTCATCCTCCCTCTACTCCCCTCTGACTCGTCCCCTATTCCGGACTGTCTCCCCTCCATAGACCTGCAGGTATGGGACATTTCCAGGTCTATAGTAGCAACCCACCCCGGGGACTTAAGCCCATCATTGACCCGCCTCTGGCAGCAGGATCTCCTTATCTCCATTAACTCTCCAAGCAACTAGATGTTACCACCCAGGGATGGCAGCCCTGCCTCAGGGCCCTAGGGGCAGCCACTTCTCTGACAAAGGAGGCCTTCAAACTTACCTTAGGACAGCCCCTCACGGTCTTCTCCCCCCATCAACTGATGGACTTAGCCGCAAATCCTTGGCACAACTCACTCCTTCCCCCTTCCCGTCTCCAACTCTACCACCTGCTGTTCATAGAAAGCCCTCAGGTCACACTCTGTCTCCCCTCGCCTAAATCCTGCCACTCTCTTGCCGACACCTTCGTCTACCCCCACTCCTTCCCACTCCTGCCCTCAACTCCTGGAAGAACTCTCTCCCTCCCATCCAGGACTTTCGGACCGGCCACTGCCTGACCCCGATAGCACTCTGTTCGGGGATGGGAGCTCCCTCATAGTTTCAGATGGACGGCAACACGCAGCCTATGCAGTGGTCACCCTGGATGCAGACATAGAAGCGGCCCCCCTTCCCATTGGGACAACTTCTCAAAAGGCAGAACTCGTGGCTCTTACCAGGGCCCTTCACTTATCTGAGGGCCGACAGGCTGGATCGAGGCATCCCCCACCACTAGGGAAACAGCAGATGTGGTCACCATGGTTCTCATTGAACACATCATCCCGAGGTTTGGACTCCCTCGAACCCTACAATCAGACAACGGACCGGCCTTCATCTCCAGCATCACACAACAGGTCTCAGAGAGCCTCAACATCACCAGGAAACTCCATATCCCCTATCCCCCCAATCCTCGGGTTAGGTGGAAAGGGCCAATGGCCTCCTCAAGGAACAACTCACCAAACTCACTCTTGAAACCCGCCTCTCTTGGCCAACCCTTCTCCCACTACCACTCACCCGCTTTAGGGCCTCCCCTCGCAGCCCGTCAGGACTCAGCCCCTTTGAGCTCCTGTACGGTAGGCCCTTCCTACTCAATCACAACCTGCCTGCCTCTCCTCCACCCCTCCTATCTTATCTGCCTTATCTGACCCTCTTATGAGCCTCCTAAGGGCTCATGCAGATTCAACTATTCCCTGGCAGATTTAACTATCCCCGCCCCCACCCCCATAGCCCGGCGGAGACTTCCCCCAGGCCCTAAATCCTGGGGACCAAGTTCTCATACGAGAAATTCACCCAAAGTCCTTACAGCCCAGGTGGACTGGCCCCCATACTGTTATTCTCACAACTCCCACAGCGGTGAAACTTCTAGGACACCACCCGTGGGTACACATCTCCAATCTAAAACCAGCCCCACCACAGGATGGCTGGACTTCCAAACCCTGGGGCCCGCGCAGTTGTGGATTTCCCACACTTCTCCTCACTCTCCCCTTCCTCCTAACCCTCCCTACCCACTCGTCCATCACACTTGGGTTCAGGTGGTGCTTCTTCCTAGTGGAAACTTGAACCCATGGGGACACCACACGGTCTAGTCAGCCGGTCACCACAGATTGCCAGCCTGGAGGGTGCCAGCCCTAGCGGAAAAGGCCGTCCTCTCCACCCACCTCCTGCGACAGAAAAGGGCTGTGTTTCTTCCCCTGGTTATTGGGGTCTCCTTGGCGTCTTCCCTAGTGGTTACCGGGCTGGGCACAGGGGCCCTAGCCCACTCCATAGACGCTACCCGAGATTTATCCCAACAGCTCCGGACAGCCGTGGAGGCCTCAGCCGAGTCCTTGGGATCCCTACAACTACAGCTCAATGGTGGCTCTCCCCCTTAACGACCTGGCTCCTTCCGATCCTAAGTCCCCTTATTCTCCTCTGCCCATTAGCACTAACAGCCCTCCTGTGTTCTTTGCTTCATTCAGGATCGCATCCTCGAGGTTTCCAGGGTCACTGTCAACCAACTCCTCCTGCATCCCTATACCCGCCTACGCACATCCGAAGGACCCTATAATGATGCCCCTTCGCCAGCAGGAAGTAGCCAGATCTGAATCGCTACCCCTATTACACCAAAAAGGTCGGAATGTTGGGTAGGGGGTTCTGGGAATGGAGGAGGAACAATAGAAATGACCGCCAGGGCCGCCATCTTCCAGTCTCCTCCCTCCCCCTTCCTTAACCCTAGACTCTCCCACCAAAAGGGTGTACGCCTAGGTCATGCCTCCATAGGTAACCTGATACCTACGCAGCAAAAAGGAGCATCAGGAGCCCTCACCCTATATCTTCGGATCACCAAATATGGATGTGAGCCCATGCCCTGCCTTGGCCCCATAAAAGACCCCTGCCAAGTCCCTCCCAATGCAACTTCTCCGACTCTGGAACCTCGCCCGTTCCGCCCGAGGGTGCCCACTTCCTCCCGGTGCGACTTTCCTGGCTCCCCTTCTCCCGAGCCCTGAAACTTCACCGGAGATGCCTTTAATAAATCTTGCCTTGTGCCTACTTTGCCTGGTGTTGTGTTTACCTCACCTGCGAAACCTTACAATAACCAAATATAAATAACCCCAATGTCCACCCACAGTAAAATGGAAAAAAATAAACTGTGTCATATTAATAATATGAAAGAATGAAATGATAAGAAACTAAAGATACATGTAACATAGATGATCAGATACATAATATTGAAGGAAAGAGGCAAGACACACAAAAATATAGCATGTAACTATATGAACAGAAAGAAAATAAGAGAAACTTAAAAGTACAACTGTCACCCACTGTTCTAGCTACTCTACATAGATTTCACTTAATGTTCACAACCCTCAGAGTCACTATGAATTTAGTTTACACAAATGAGAAAGTGGACACTCAGAGAGTTTAGGTTCTAGCTAGAGGTATAATTGAGATGTAAATCAAGACTCTAAAAATCCACATTCTTGGGGCACCTGGGTGGCTCAGTGGGTTAAAGCCTCTGCCTTCGGCTCAGGTCATGATCCCAGGGTCCTGGGATCGAGCCCCACATCGGGCGCTCTGCTCAGCAGGGAGCCTGCTTCCTCCTCTCTCTGCCTGCTTCTCTGTGACCTTCATCTGTCAAATAAATAAATAAAATATTAAAAAAAATCCACATTCTTCTCACTAAAATCATTTGAATACTTTTTGACTGCTTTCCTAAAATATCTCAAGAGGGGGAAAAAAAAAGTAGAACTATGCATAATAATGAAAATTCAGCAATGAGCCCAGATAGATTTTTTAAAGATTTATTTATTTATTTTTAAGAGTGAGTAAGTGCAACCATGAGTGGGAAAGGGACAGAGAGAGAGAATCTCCAAGCAGACTCCCCACTGAGTGGAGCCTGATGCGAAGCCCAATCCCAGGACGCGGGGTTCATGACCTGAGCTGAAGGCAGATGCTTAACTGACTGAGCCACCCAAGCACCTCCAGATAGATACTTTAATTGTTTTTCTTCACAGCAAAATTTAAAACAAAAGTTTAAATAGCAAAAAGAAACAGCTGCAATAGCAGTAAAAATATAATTATTAAAGACCAGATAAATATCCAGAATCTATATAAAAAAAAACAAAGTTTTCTTGAGGAGCTGGAGAGACCAATTTATATGAAGTTATAGATAGTTCTGCCCAAATTTTATGTGTACTTTTAATGGGACACCAGACAAAATTCCATAGTATATTCATTTGATGGAATACTAAAAGTATTTTTTAACTGTTAAAAAAGTATTTTAGGGGTACCTGGGTGGCTCAGTGGGTTAGAGCCTCTGCCTTCAGCTCAGGTCATGATCCCAGGACCCTGGGATCGAGCCCCGCATCGGGCTCTCTGCTCTGCAGGGAGCCTGCTTCCCCTCCTTTTCTCTCTGCCTACTTGTGATCTCTGTCTGTCAAATAAATAAATAAATACAATCTTTAAAGAAAAAAAAAAAGTACTATGACCCTGCAATTGCACTACTGGGTATTTACCCCAAGGATACAGATGTGGTGAAAAGAAGGGCTATCTGTATCCCAATGTTCATAGCAGCAACGGCCAGGGTCGCCAAACTGGAAAGAACCAACATGCCCTTCCACCGACGAATGGATAAGGAAGATGTGGTCCGTATACACTATGGAGTATGATGCCTCCATCAGAAAGGATGAATACCCAACTTTTGTAGCAACATGGACGGGACTGGAAGAGATTATGCTGAATGAAATAAGTCAAGCAGAGAGAGTCAATTATCATATGGTTTCACTTATTTGCGGAGCATAACAAATAACACGGAGGACATGGGGAAAAGAAGGGAGTTGAGGGAAACTGGAAGGGGAAATGAACCATGAGAGACTATGGACTCTGAAAAACAGCCTGAGGGTTTTGAAGGGGCTGGGGTTGGGAGGTTGGGGGAGCCAGGTGGTGGGTATTAGAGAGGGCACGTATTGCATGGAGCACTGGGTGTGGTGCATAAACAATGAATTCTGTTATGCTGAAAAGAAATTAAAAAAATATAATGCCACTACATGTGGCATCTATAAAAAAAGTATCTTAAAAAGACTATGGGAGGGGGCACCTGGATGGCTCAGTGGGTTAACGCCTCTGCTTTCGGCTCAGGTCATGATCCCAGGGTCTCTGCTCCGCGGAGAGCCTGCTTCCTCCTCTCTCCCTGCCTGCCTCTCTTGCCTACTTGTGATCTCTGTCTGTTGAATAAATAAATAAAATCTTTAAAAAAAAAAAAGACTATGGGAATGTATACACGATAAATTCAGTTTTAAGAAATTGTTCAATTAATAACTGCAAAAGACATAAAAAGATCAAAATAAAGTGGCTCCTGGATGGCTCAGTTGGTTAAGCATCTGACTCTTGATTTTGCTTAGATCATGATCTCCTGGGTCCTGAAATCAAGCCCCAAGTCCCACGCGTGCTCAGTGGGGAGTCTGCTTGAGAGTCTCTACTTCTCCTCCTGACCTTCCCCTCACTTGACCGGTCTCCCTTTCTCTCTCTCTCTCTCAAATACATAAATCTTTTTTAAAGGCCTAAAATAAAAAAAAATAAGGAAAAGTTAACAACTGTTATTTCTAGGTAGCATGTTTTGGGGAAACTGACTTGTTTTTCATTACATGTTTCATGATCAACCAGAAAAGAAACACGCAAGTGAGATTTACAAAAACCCAAGGACAAAAGGCAGAAGCCACACCTTTCATAACACATATATTTTGCAGATTAATTTAATCTAGTCACTTCAAAGTATTTTCCTTTTTCATAGAACGAATAAGAAGAGAGTATGAGCTGGAGCCAAGGACAGTAGAAACAGGGCTTGCGTGGGTGAGTCGCTATGATGGACCAAACTGTGTGTCAGCTATGAGATTCATGCCCCCAGGGAGCATCTTCCCATTTTCCGAGGCGGTGGAGGCAAATTACCGAAAACGCCCTGCCCATCAAGACCGTCCCCAGTTCACCACACTTCTCGCGCCTGGGCACAACCCCGACAAGCTACTCAACCACAAACACAAACGAGGCTGCCCACACGCTGCTACTTCATCCTGAAGCAAGTCACCCCATTCAGGGACCCACCACGTTTGGGCTGTCGGACTCACACAGCCAACCAAGCACTGACCAGGGAGGATTCCCGAGCCCTCGCGGATCCACTCCCGCGACACCTGCTCTCACACCCGAGCCACCTCTCCAGTCCTCGCATCCTCCAGCCCACCGCCAAACGCCAGACGCCCCCAGGCTGCCTTCATCGGCTAGGGACCCACCGCCAGCCGCCCCGAGCACTCGCTAGGCGCCGCACCTCTCAGCGGGCAGCTGCAGCC
>PISX010012513.1:0-13870 GCA_004024625.1 Mellivora capensis
CCCGACTTTTGTAGCAACATGGACGGGACTGGAAGAGATTATGCTGAGTGAAATAAGTCAAGCAGAGAGAGTCAATTATCATATGGTTTCACTTATTTGTGGAGCATAACAAATAACACGGAGGACATGGGGAGATGGAGAGGAGAAGGGAGTTGAGGGAAATTGGAGGGGAGATGAACCATGAGAGACTATGGACTCTAAAAAACAACTTGAGGGTTTTGAAGGGGCGGGGGGTGGGAGGTTGGGGGAGCCAGGTGGTGGGTATTGTGGAGGGCACGCATTGCATGGAGCACTGGGTGTGGTGTAAAACTATGAACTCTGTAACGCTGAAAAGAAATTAAAAAAAAAATTACTGTTATGTAGCCTTAATGATTCATTTTAAGTAAAAACAAACAAACAAAAAAGTGGTTAAAGATTATAAGAATTGGAAATGATTTTCTCTATTATCTCAGCATATAAAATTATTTTTTAAATTTTAACCAATGAGCTCAGAATCAATAGAGTTTATATAATAACTTTTAAATGAACAGTTTTGCCAATTATCTGGAACAGTTTCCAAACTAAAATGTTCATCGTACTTATAGGTTTAGAATCGTATTAGCTGTTCTTCCAATTTATCTCTAGTGTACAACAAATCCTCTCAGAAATAAGACAAAACTATGTGTAAAATCTGATCTAAACAAGGCTTTTAAAGTTTGTTTAAGTATAAAAATACTTCCTTGTCTTGTGAACAATTATTAGATAAGCAAGTGTCTTCAAAGTTAAAAATTATTAGATAAGCAAATACTTATACTGTTTACTTTTTAAATTGACTAAATGTAAAATGTGTGCATGGAGGTTATTTGAATTATTTTGTTTTTTAATTATTTTGGATTGATTTTGAATTACTAAATATTCTGCAAACTAATTCTTATCAAAATTGTAGTTATTTTTAGTATTAAACATTTTTCAAAAACTAAATTGGAGAGTTGTCTTTGATTTCAAAATGACAGCCGCATGCACTGAATGAAATATATTTACTAAAAATTTGATAACCTCATTGTAGCATGACAGTGAATTTTCAAAAATATGTTCAAAAATTCCAATATTTCAATTCTGATAACTGAAAAGACAGTTCTACTTTAAAGTAAATACAATTACAATGAGAACACCTGAATATAATTTGGTATTAGTTATAAAAGAAATAGAAGTGTAATTAGTATTTTATGCTACTATATAGTTTTCATTTTAATTAATCTTGGCCCAATATTTCAATTTAATTAATTTTAAAATTCATTCTTAAATCTCCTTTGTGAATGAATTAATACAGTTTGGCAATCTTTGTCAAAAATTATAGCATTCATCTTTAAACTCTTAACATTTATCTTTAATTCTATTTGCATAAAAATTATTTTTCTAAACCCGTGCAATCTGGGCTTATGTAATTAAAATACTTAATGCAATTAAAGTACAGTTAATATGAAATAGAAATCATCTTTTCATTCTGTACATTCCACTAGAACAGAGACTGCACAAAACCATGAAAAGGTGGAACTACTTGGCAAGGGTACATAAAACAATATAACAATTACTATTTTTTAAGGAAGTGAAAAAAATAAAACTATTTTCACCATTTTAAATAATTTGACTATGATTTTTTTTATGCTACTGCCCCTCCTTTTGTTCTCATTGTTAAAATACTTGTTTGGGGAGAAATATCACAACCCAGAAACAAGGATTATCAAATATGCTGTGATGAAATAAAGGAAAAAAAACTAAATTATGTCACAAACATTTTATTACTTAACTTTCCGAGTTTCTTAGGAAGGAGAGAAAATGGGGAAATCTCAAATTAATTATTATTTAATAAGAATAGCTTGTACTCTATTATTTATTCAGAAGCTTTCACTCATAAAACTTATTACACATTGCACATATTGCCTCATCAATCATTACTCAATGAGGACAGAAAACCTGACAATTTTAAATAATTTCAAAGAGATCCAATATTAATATCATAGTCTATTTATACAAAATAAGGTATAATCCTTGCCAAGTGATCACGCTGACTTTCATTGACGATAAAAGCATCAATTCATGTTCTGGAGGAAAACTGACAATACACTATTTTAATAACTGAATATAATTAGAGCAATGGAGTTCAAAATGTGGCTGTTGTCTATAAGATCAATTTGGGAAAAGAAGTCAAATTTCCTGCAAATTCAGCACTTACAAACATAAGATAAATTGCAACTTGTTATTATCCATATTACCAATGAAAATGACAGGACTTATCCTTAGTCAAAGCTTTGTAAGTTGCATGAACTATTTCAGATCAATAGCAACTCTTTAGAAGTTTTTGCTGAATTGTTCAGCTTATTGAGAACTATCAAAGACTAATTTTAGTACTGGAAAAGCTGTAACATTTTTTGAAGTTGTGTTTTAATTCAAAAATTATTATTACTAGAAAAGTATATACCTTAGATGTTAGCTGACATACTCTTTATATAAGGGTGAAATTTTCCATTTTCCTACACTATTGAATGAATAACTCATTTAATGAGTCAATCAATAAAGTCCTATATATTATTAAAAAAAACAAGAAATAACAGACATGTTGGCAAGAATGTGGAGGAAGGAAACATTTGTGCACTGTTGGTTAGAATGTAAATTGGTACAAACACTATGGAAAACAGTATGGGGGTGCCCCCCAAAAAATTATAAGTAGAACTACCATTCAACCCAGCAATTCCATTTCTGGATATATATCTGAAGGAAATGAAATCACTATGTTAAAGAGATACCCGCACCTCTATGTTCATTGCAGCTTTATGCTGGAAAAAACCTAAGTGTCCATACATGAATGAATGAATAAGGAAAATGTGGTGTGTATACACACACACACACACACACACACATTAGAATATTATTCAGCCGTAAAAACTAATGAAATCATGCCATTTGTGAAAACGTAGATGGACCATTGGACCTTGAGGACATTATGCTAAGTGAAATAAGTCAGATAAAGAAAGACAAATAATATATAATTTCACTTATATGTGCAGCCTAAAAATACTAAATAAAATAAAGCTCATAGATACAAAGAACAGATTGCTGGTTGATAGAGGTGAGGTGATGATTCCAGATTCCAGTGATGAAATAAAATAAGTCATAGGGATACAATGTACATAATGGTGACTGTGGTTAGTAATACTGCATTGTATAATTGAAAGTTGCTAAGAGACCAAGCTTTAAAAGTTCTCATCACAAGAAAAAAAAATTTATAACTATATATGATGATGGATGTTCACTAGACTCATTTTGTATTGTGCAATATACACATACCTCAAATCATTATGTTGTATACCTGAAACTAATGTAATGTTACATATCATTATACTTCAGTAAAAATATTTATTTATCTATAAATAAATAAATGCCTATGAAGCTACTGGTAGTCTTTTCATAGTACTAATTTTTAGATTGATATAGGTAACATCTTTAAATGGGCATTGATACAATATTAGACTGGATCAACTGACCAGATTTTTTTTAAGATTTTATTTATTTATTTGACAGAGAATGGGAGATCACAAGTAGGCAGAGCGGTAGGCAGAAAGAGAGGGGGAAGCACTCCCTGCTGAGCAGAGAGCCCTGAGATCATGACCCAAGCTGAAGGCAAAGGCTTTAACCCACTGAGCCACCCAGGTGCCCCTGACCAGATATTTTGCTATTATTTTAAAACAGTGGTTACTGTGTGAGGTTAGAGAAATGTAGATGAATGCCGGTATTGACATTCCACAACTTAAGAGATAGTATATAATTATTAAAGAATTAAATCTTACAACTATTTTGCATATTATATAATTGAAATCATTTTTACATTTGAAGTATTAGTTTAAAAAGAAGTATATCCACATAGTCTTAGAACTTTAGAAGCTCTTTGTTTCAGAAAATATTGCCTTGTATATTATTTCAGAGTTCTATAAAACTTGTACTGGGATATATTTTCCTACATCAATAAATAAAAATTACATCTTGAAATGTTCAAGTCCTCCAGTCTCTTGGCTTTACATTATATTCTGTCACTGAAGAAAGTTCAGTTTGTCTGAGTTTTAATGTAGTTGAGATACAAGGCAGAATGACACACTCATTGCTAGGAGATGTTTAATCAATAGCAATTTAATTTTACCTTCTTTTTTTCCCAATTGACTTAGAAAAACAGCTGAAGGAAAGAAATGTCATTGCTGTGAAACTTTGCATTCAAAATAGCTATGGATTTTATGTTTTAAGCAAATTATGAGCTAATTTTACATTTCCACAGCACCTCACATGTTTAATAAAGAACAAACAAAATTAAAATAATATGGGTATGAAATAAAGTTGTTTTTATAATTTAAATTATTAAAAATAGCACTTCCCTGTAAACTTTTGTGAAATTGAAAATGTTCTCTCTGTTGTATGATATGGTAGCCAATACTAGCCTGTACTACTATTACTAGCTACCATATTAGACAGAACAATTCTAGGACTGAATTTTAATTACCTAGCATCTTAGTTAAATTTTTTAAAGAAATGGTTTAGAAGGTGATGATGTCCAAGATTTTAACATATTTTGACACTATGATATTATTCACAACACAACATACTGTTACCATTTTTATGCTATTACCATTTAAAAATCTTTTTGAAATAAAAAAATTATAATTTTAAATTACAAAACTTGATTATGTTTAATTTGTAGAAAGAGGTATTGATTTCTCCATCAGTCTTATAGTCAGTATGCTTTTGTTTAGTAGTGAAAACAGATGGGAATTCAAATATGGTCTTCTACAACCATTGCAAAAATAAACCAGTGGTTATCAAATGATACTTTTACGTTTCAACCTTTTCTAAATGTAAATGTAAAATGTAACAAATTGGTTTTTGCATTTCCGACCTCTTACTTGTCCTTCTCAAATTGTGCTTTCTCATAATATATGGTTTTATATTAACTATGTTACTATCTCTGTATTTTATGCTTACATAAGCCTTGTGAGAATATCAATGTTAGAAAAGCAGAATTAACTACATCCAACCTGTTGGATATTGTTTGTAATCATTCATCTAGAAACCGAAGGCATATTTTCCACGGTATACCAGCTCAAAAAATATATATTCTGATGAAGAATTTTGGAGGGGGGTTTGTTCCCATATTCGTAAATTAGCACCTTGCATGTGCTAATGATTTCCTATCATAAACATTTATTTTGAGCAGACTGAATTACTGAAACCAGCTGCTTAGAGTGATCAATTTCACCCATCTCTCCACTTCTCTTTGCTTCTATTGGCACAACTTTAAAATTTCATAATTTCCTTTTCACAGTAGAATAACAACATTGCTCTTTCTCTTAATGTCTTTCTGTGGAAAGCAGATATATATTAGATAACACTGAGATTGGTTCATCTGTTCTTATCTCTTTTATATCCATAGCCTGCTCACCCTCGATAACATAAATGTAATTATCATGCACCTTAGTCAGTAATAGAAACAGATTAGCTTTTTATACCAACAATCTTTTCAGCTTTACAATGGCTTTTGTAAATCCATAATTGACTATCTTTTTTTACGACCATATTTAATGTGTTTTGGTCCAAGTTTTCCATAATATATTTCTCATTACTTTGCTACGTGATATATCCTGTGTCAGAACTAGAATTATACTTTATTTTCAGCACATGCTATCACAACCCAGCACTTCTACATTGTGGGAGTATATTTAGAAAAACCCATAAGAGGTAAGGGCAATTTTTCCTTTGAGGCAACAGAAGAAATGCACACACTGAAATGTAGGTAGTATCATCCTGGAGAGACTCATTCGAAATAGGGATTTAATTAGTCTCAAATATGGAAAATCAAGGAATCAAATGTTCATTCACCTCTAATTGCCCAATCATTTCCAGAAGTCTGGCTTCCAGTTTGGAAAACACATTACTTTATAGACAGCTATAATGGCAAGTAGGTAATATTAAGAATTGTCTCCTATTTGAAATGGTAAAACTAGCCAATAAATATATTTGATTACAGCTTATGCTTAATGATGCTGTATCCAAGCTGAGCTATTCTACTCATTATTAATGATGTGGCATATGGTAAATCAAGACAGATAAAATATTTTATTTAATTTAACCAGAAATTTGGAAAAGAATAAAATAGTATCAGAGTCAAAATAATATATTGGGAAAAAAGAAACGAAAATAATGAGAGGGGCTCCTGGGTGGCTCAGTTGGTTAAGCATTTGCCTTGGGTTCAGGTCATGATCCTGGGGTCCTGGCATTGAGCCCTGCCTCTGGTTCCCTGTTCACCAGAGAACCTGCTTTTCCCTCTATCTCTGCCCCTCCCTCTGGTCCGTGCACTCTCTTTCTCAAATAAATAAATAAAATCTTTAAAAAATAATAAGACAAAGATAAAAATAAGAAAACTGAATTTGATAAAATTAATAGATGAAAGCTTTGATCATTTGAAGAAAGAAAAAAATCCAACTATATGATTTAAGAAAAATAGAAGAAAAATGATATAAAAGCATATATGTATTGTTTTAATTATGAGTTTGTTTTTGTATTCTTTTTCAAACCCATAATCCAATGCATTAACAAATCCTGTTGGCTCTAACCTCAAAGCACACTGTGTTCAACTCCTTTTCATTAATTCAAAACTGCCATCATATTCCAAGCCAATAGCTTTCTCTTTGGCTCTTTAAATAGTTCCCAAACTGATTTTCCCTATTCCCCACTTAAACCCTAATATCCATTCTATGCAAGAGTCAAAATATCCTTTTATTTTATTTAATTTTTTTTTTTAATTTTCTTAAATATGTTATTTATTTATTTATTTATTTATTTGATAGAAAGAGAGACAGCAAGAAAGGAAACAAGTAGGGGGAGCGGGAGAGGGAGAAGCAGACTTTCTGTTGAGCAGGGAGTCCAATGTGGGGCTTCATCCAAGGGCTCTGGGATCATGACCTGAGCAGAAGGGAGATCCTTAATGACTAACCTACTGAGGCACCCCAGAGTCAAAATAGTCTTTTAAAATAGTCATACATATATAATTTTTCAAAGTTCTCCAATGTCTTTCCATTTTATTCAGAAAAAAAATGGAAAGTTCCTCTCATGGCTTACACATTTCCTTTTATTTTTATGTTTAATTAGTAAACATATAGTATATCATTAGATTTTGATGTAGTGTTCAACAATTAATTAGTTGCATATAACACCCACTGCTCATCACAACCCATGCCCTCCCTAATACTCATCACCTGATTAACCCCCCACACCTACTCCCTTTCCATGTGTAACCCTCAGTTTGTTTCCTGGAACTGAGTCTCTCATGTTTTGCTTCCCTCTCTGATTTCTTCCCATTCAGTTTTCCCTCCTTTCCCCTATGGTTCTCTGTGCTATTCTTTATATTCCACATATGAGTGAAACCATATAATTGTCTTTCTCTGATTGACTTACTTCACTTAGCATAATACCCTCCAGTTCTACCCATGTCTATGCAAATGGTAAGGATCCATCCTTTCTAATGGCTGAATAATATTCCATTGTATATATGAACCACATTTTCTTTATCCATTCATCTGATGAAGGACATCAGTACATCTGTATCTTTGGGGCATATACTCAGTAGTGCAATTGCTGGGTCATAGGGTGGTTCTATTTTTAACTTCTCGAGGAAACTGTTTTCTCGAGGAATACTGTTTTCCAGAGGGGCTATACCAGCTTTTATTCCCACCAACAGTGTAAGAGGATTCTCCTTTTTCCACATCCTCACCAACAACTGTTTCCTGTCATTAATTTTGCCATTCTAAATGGTGTAAGGTGGTATCTCATTGTGCTTTTGATTTGTATTTCCCTGATACCAAGTGATGCTGAACTTTTTTTTTTTTTTTAATGTGTCTGTTAGCCATTTGTATATCTTCTTTGGAGAATTGTTTGTTCATGTCGTCTGCCCATTTCTTGACTGGATTATTTTGTTTTTTTGGGGTGTTTAGTTTGAGAAGTTCCTTATAGATCTTGGATACCAGCCCTTTATCTGTAATGTCATTTGCAAATATCTTCTCCCATTCCTTGGGTTGTTTCTTAGTTTTGCTGACTGTTTCCTTTGCTTTGAAAAAGTGTTTTATCTTGATGAAGTTCCAATAGTTAATTTTCATTTTTGTTTCCCTTGCCTTTAGAGATGTGTCTTGCAAAAGTTGCAGTGGCCAAGGTCAAAGAGTTTACTGTCTGTGTTCTCCGCTAGGATTTTGATGGATTCCTGTCCCACATTTAGGCCTTTACTCCATTTTGAGTTTATCTCTTTTATAGTGGAAGACAAGTCCAGTTTCATTCTTCTACATATGTTTGTCCAATTTTCCCAGCAGTATTTGTTTAAGAGACTATTTTTTTCCCATTGGTCTACTTTCCATCTTTGTCACAGATTAGTTGAGCATAGAGTTGAAGGTCCATTTCTGGAGTTTCTATTCTGTTCCACTTATCTATGTATCTGTTTCTGTGCCAATACCATGCAGTCTTGATGAACACAGTTTTTAATATAGCTTGAAATAAAGCATTGTGATGCCCAAGCTTTGGTTTTCCTTTTCAACCATTCCCCTGGTTATTAGGGGTCTTTTCTGGTTCCATACAAATTTTAGGATTATTTCTCCCAGCTCTGTGAAAAATTTGAATGGCATTTTGATAGAGATTAAACTGAATATGTAGATTGCTCTGGGCAGCATAGACATTTTAACACTGTTTATTCTTTCAATCCATGAGCATGGGATGTTTTTCCATCTCTTTGTGTCTTCCTCAATTTTTTCCTCAAATTTTTTCATGGGTGTTCTGTAGTTTCTATAGATCCTTTACCTCTTTGGTTAGGTTTATTCCTAGGTATCTTATCGTTTTTGGTGCAATTGTAAATTGAATCAATTCCTTAATTTCTCTTACTTCAGTTCCATTGTTAGTGTATAGAAATGCAACATATTTTTGTGCATTGATTTTGTATCCTGTCACATTGCTGAATAGCAATTCATCAATACTATGTTTTATAGTAATTTGGGGGTGGAGTCTTTTGGGTTTTCCACATAAAGTATTATGTCATCTGTGAAGAGAGAATTTGACTTCTTCTTTGCCAATGTGAATGTCTTTTATTTCTTTTAGTTGTCTGATTGCTGAGGCTAAGACTTCTAGTAATGTTGAATAGCAGTGCTGAGAATGGACATCCCTGTCATGTACCTGACCTTAAGGGAAAAGTTCTCAGTTTTTCCCCATTGAGAATGATATTTGCTGTAGGCTTTTCATAGATGGTTTTTATGATACTGAGGTGTGTCCCTTCTATCCCTACACTTTGAAGAAGTTCAATCAGTAAAGGAAGCTGTATTTTGTCAAATGCTTTTTATGCAGCAATTGAGAGGATCATATGGTTCTTGTGTCTTCTTTTGTTACTGTGATCTGTCACGTTCATCAATTTATGAATGTTGAACCACTCTTGTATCCCAGGAATAAATCCCACCTGGTCGTGGTGAATAATTCTTTTAATGCACTTCTGGATCCTATTGACTAGGATCTTGTTAAGTATTTTGGCATCCATATGCATCAGGAGTATTTGTCTGTAATTCTCCTTTTTGATGGGGTCTTTGTCTTTTTGGGATCAGTGTAGCGATGGTCTCATAGAATGAGTTTGGAAGTTTTTCTTCCACTTATATATTTTGAAATAGTTTCAGTAGTATAGGTATTATTTCTTCTTTAAATGTTTGACAGAATTCCACTGGAAAGGCATCTGGCCCTGGACTCTGTTTTTTGGCAGGGTTTTTTTTTTTTTTTTTTTTTTTATTACTGTTTCAAATCCCTTGCTTGTTATTGGTCTGTTCAGATTGTCTATTTCTTCTTGTTTCAGTCTTGGCAGTTTATAAATTTCCAAGAATGCTTTCATTTCTTCCAGGTTGCCTAGTTTGTTGGCATATAGCTGCTGATAATGAATTCCAATAATTTTCTCTATTTCCTTGGTATTAGTCATGATTTCTCCCCTTTCACTCATATGATTTTATTAATTTGTGTCCTTTCCTTTTTCCTTTGGATAAGTATGGCCAGAGGCTTATCAGTCTTACTAATTCTTTCAAAGAACTAGTTTCTAGTTTTATTGATCTGTTCTACTGTTCTTCTAGTTCTTATTTCATTGATTTCTTCTCTAATCCTTATTATTTTTCTGTTACTGCTTTATTTAGGCTTTATTTGCTGTTCTTTCTCCAAGCCCTTTAGGTTTAATGTTAGCTTTTGCTTTGGCTCTTTTTCTAATTTTTTGAGAGAGGCTTGGATGGCTATGTACTTTCCCCTAAGGACCACGTTTGCAGTATCCCATAGGTTTTGAACTGATGTATTTTCATCTTCATTGTCTTGCATGAATTGTTTAATTTCTTTAATTTCCCGGTTGACTCTTTTATTCTTTAGCAGGATGCTTTTTAACCTCCAAATGTTTGAATTCCTTCCAAATTTCTTCTTGTGTTTGAGTTCCAGTTTCAAAGAACTATGGTCTGAAAATATAGAGGGAATGATCTCAATCTTCTGGTGTTGGCTGAGACCTGATTTGTGACACAGTGTGTGGTGTATTCCAGAGGAAGTTCTACATGCATGAAAGAAGAATGAGTATTCTGTTGTTTCAGGATGGAATGTTCTGTATGTATCTATAAAGTCCATCCAGTCCAATATCATTCAAAGCTCTTGTTTCTTTTTTTTTAAGATTTTATTTATTTATTTGACAGAGCAAGATCACAAGTAGGCAGAGAGGCAGGCAGAGAGAGAGAGGAGGAAGCAGGCTTCCTGCCGAGCAGAGAGCCTGATGCGGGACTCGATCCCAGGACCCTGAGATTGTGACCTGAGCCGAAGGCAGAGGCTTAACCCACTGAGCCACCCAGGTGCCCAAAGCTCTTGTTTCTTTGTTGATCTTCTGCTTAGATGATTTGTCCATTGCTGTGAGTGGAGTGTTGAAGTCTACTATAATGTAGTATTATCAATATATTTATTTTGGTTATTAGTTGGTTTATGTAGTTGGCCGCTCCCATTTTGGGGCATAGATATTTATGATCGTTAGATTTTCTTGTTGGATTGACCCTTTAAGTATAATATAGTGTCCCTCTACTCTCTTACTGCAGTCTTTGTTTTGACATCTAATTTGTCTGACAAGAGGATTGCTACCCTAGTTTTCTTCTGAGCTCCATTGGCATGGTAAATGGTTCTCTATCCCCTTGCTTTCAATCTGGAGGTGACTATAGGTTCAAAATGAGTCTCTTCTAGACAGCATACAGATGGGTCCTACTTTTGTGTCCAATTTGAAACCCTGTGTTTTTTTGATGGGAGCATTCAGCCAATTTACATTCAGAGTAACTATTGATAGATGAATTAGTGCCATTGTATTGCCTATAAAATCCTTGTTTCTATAGATTGTCTGTTTTAATTTCTGGCCTTTATAACTCTTGGAGTCTCTCTTTGCTTACAGCATCCCCCTTAATATTTCTTTCAGGGTTGACTTGATGGCCACAAATTCTTTCAGTTTCTGCCTGTCCTGAAAGCTCTTTATCTTTACATCCATTCTGAATGACAGCCTTGCTGGATAAAGTATTCTTGGCTGCATGTTCTTCTGATTTAGTACCCTGACTATAACTTGCCAGCCCTTTCTGGCTTGCCAGGTGTCAGTGGATAGGTCTGATGTTATTCTGATGTTCCCTCCTTCATATATAAGGGAACTCCTCTCCCTAGCTAATCTCAGGATAGATTCTTTGGCTATAAGATTTGCAAGTTTCACTATTATATGTTCGTATGTTGATCTATTTTATTGATTTTGGTAGGAGTCTTGGACACAAATACTTGTTTCCATCCCCAGATTGGGGAATTTCTCAGTTATGATTTACTCAAGTATACCTTCTAGTTCTCTCTCTCTTTCTCCAACCTCTTCCCCATTCCCACCCCCCACCGCCCAGGGATCCCAATATTTCTGAATTTGGAATGTTTCATGGCATCATTAATATCCCTAAGTCTATTTTCATGGACTACTAGGTGCCTATCTGTTTTCCTCAACTTCCTTCCTTTCCATCAGCTTATCTTCTGGATCAATGATTCTGTCTTCTGCCCTATATACCCTGGTTGTTGGAGTATTCAGTTAAGACTGCATCTCATTCATAACATTTTGAAGTTCAGGCTGATTAGGTCTCATTTATGCCCTTAGAGATTGTACATTGTCACTAATGCTTTCTTCAAACCTAGCTATTGTCTTTATAATTGCTATCCTGAATTCTATCTCTGACATCTTCCTTACATCCATATCCATTAATTTTGTGGCAGAAGACATTGTTTCTGGTTCTTCTCTTTGTTGAGAGATTCTCCTCCTAGTGATTCTGTAGAGGGATGGTTTAGCAAATGAAGAGAGTCCAAAATATCAAACACAATCCAAGCAAATGTGCCCTAGAAAAAAATCTGAGGTGGTCAGAAGCTACCACAGATACACAAACAAAGCCAAGATGATCTGAAAAAATAAAAAAACAAAAGTGGGGGGGGAGATTATATAGTCTCTCAAGGTGGACAAAGCACTGTGATCTGACTGTTACTGATTGATTTTTTGGTCTGTGGGTCAGAAGACACTATATCCCAAAATTGCAAAGAAATCAGAATATATATGTATACCAAGATAAAATTGAATAGAGTGAAAAACAGACAGTATAGGGCATAAATCTATAAAATGTAGGTGTGAGAAATAAACGTTAAAAAGTGACTTAAAAACATAAGTTGGGAAATAAGAATCTATTTGAAATGGGAACAGGGGAAAGAAGGAACGAAAGAAAGAAAGAAAGAAAAAAGAAATGTAAAATTTTAGCCTGAAGTATAAACAAGTTGTGAGGATACACCTGGAGGTCCCTATATTATTTTCCCCTGGTGCTGGAATTTTACAGTCCTGTGGGAAATAAGCTTATAATTCACCTGTTCTTCCAGTCTGTCTTCTGGGAGAGGGGACTTCTGCTCAGCTTCTCAGGAATCTTTGCCTGGGTGGAGTTGCCCCACCACTTATCAGGGTGATGAGCTTTATGTGAGGTGGTTGTCCGTGTTGCTTCCCTCCCCCCCACTCCAGCAGCTTTCTGCTTCTCTTTAGAGGCTCAGAGAAAATTTGGCTATGCAGTAATCTTTGGGCCAGAGTCAGAAGATTGTGGTCCCCTTTCTTCAATAAACCCTACAGGTTAAACCATCTCCATTTCTGTGTGTACCAAACTCCACAGACTCACGCTATTCATGCCTGCAGCAACTCTCCTGGGGGAGTTCCAGGGTCCCGCAAGTGTCTCTGTGCTTTGTGCCTTTGCAATTGAGAGTGGCTGTGGGTTCACACATATACCCTCTTCAGCAGCTATCAGGTCACAGCTGGGTCCCACCCCACTGTTTTTGGGGCCTCACCACCCTGAGAGCTGTTACCCTGCCATGGGTATAAGCTGTTTGATATCTTCCCTGAGATGTTAAACAGCCCACACCTTCTAGTTCTTCACAGGGTGCTCAGGCAGAGAGTGGTCTCCCTACAGGATGGGCTCATGGTTTATGGTGACTGGAGCTAAGAGTCCCTTCTGGGCTCATTGACTGTAACCAGTCTTCCTGCTCCATTGTTTGGGCAGTCTATCAGTTCAGGTTCCCCCATACTTTCTGAGTTTTCTGGAATCTTGAGACCACAATGATCCACCTGGAATTCTGCCTTATTCATTCCCTGTGCCCTTTTCAGAAAGAGATATCTCTTACTGGAGCAGATTTCTAAGGGTCCCAAGTTTGTGGTGTTATACTACTTTTTGGCAGCCAGCTTATGGGGGATCCCTTTCCTCTCCATTTATCTTTTGATATTTCCCCCAAAGAT
>PISX010012513.1:13970-33971 GCA_004024625.1 Mellivora capensis
ATTTTATTTATTTATTTGTCAGAGAGAGCGGGAGAGAGAGTGAGCGAGCACAGGCAGGCAGAGTGGCAGGCAGAGGCAGAGGAAGAAGCAGGCTCCCTGCCGAGCAAGGAGCCCGATGTGGGACTCGATCCCAGGACGCTGGGATCATGACCTGAGCCGAAGGCAGCCGCTCAACCGACTGAGCCACCCAGGCGTCCCTGGCTTACATATTTCTAAATAATCTTGTGTTGGCTACTGCTCTGGCCCTGTCATTATTCACTCTACTATTCACTTTACTCCAGACCTACTTTATTTCTATCACCAGTTTTCTCTAGGAACCCTTCTGGTTTTTTTTCCATCCCATCATTGAGTGCTATGCTCCAGTGTCTTATTAGAAAACACATTTTGGATAATCTTTTAGACCATATCTTTTCTAATGACTCTTTATCCTTATACTGATTAATGCTTTATTGTTTTTTAATGACACTTTTCATCATTTCATTTACTTGTCAGTTTTCTTCCTCTCCCATATGAATGTACCTCCCTGAAATTAGTGGCAATTTTTTAAAACTCAATCTTTGCCCAAAGCCTAGAAGAGCTGCAAAACCATAATAACCCTGGACTCACCATGTGCTGAATAAATAGCACAAGTATAATGTTCATTTCAATAGATATTTAAAAGGAATTTAAATCTGAACAAAAGATAACTATAAAGTTATCTTTCAGAAAATCTTCTAAGACTGATTGCCTCTAATACCAGGACACAAAGGAACAGACTAAAAGTTCAGTGCATTCTGATATTTGTATGTCTAACAGCAAATTGTGCACTCCTTCAGCAACTTTTATTTATGTACATTGTGGAGATCTATCTCTAAGTATGCCGCATTGACCAAGAAAGGGAGAGATTGAGTGAAGTGTACTATTTTTAAGAATATGAATGGATGTCAAGAAAATTTGTGGGTATGTTATGAAAAATAGTGATAATCTTAAAAAAGGAATTTGTGTTCAATGATTCACTTATTCATAAGTTAGTCATTAACTGATTAAGTGTTTATCAAGTACCAGTGATGTGTGAGGCACTGATCTGGGGATAGGGAAATTAAAGGTAAAACAAAAGTAGACAGGATCCATTGTCTTTATTTTGCTTATGGTGCTGTCATGAAAATAGTTACAAATCATAAAATCAATTGAAGAAAATTAGAATTTACATTGCAACAAATAATGATATTCCAAATAATGATCCCATAATTGAGATATTTAATGCAGTCAGGAAAGTCAGAAAATAGTTCTCTTAAAAAAGTAAAATTTGGGGCACCTGGGTGGCTCAGTGGGTTAAAGCCTCTGCCTTCAGCTCAGGTCATGATCCCAGAGTCTTGGGATGGCACCCCTCATGGGGCTCTCTGCTCAGTGGGGAGCCTGCTTCCACCCACCCACCCTACCTGCCTCTCTGCCTACTTGTGATCTCTGTCTGTCAAATAAATAAATAAAATCTTTATTTTTTTTAAAAAGTAAAATTTGAATTGAAATGTGAATAATAACTAGACATTAATTAGGCAAAGTGGAGAGAAGGGACTGTCAAAGGCCCAGGATGGATGTGAGTCAGAAATTAAGAATAAATTCATGGCAGGAATGTGAGAGAAGCAGGAAAAACACCAGGCAATATAGAGTTTATCTGGCCAAATTGAAAGGTTCCATATTTATTCAAAATGCAATAGGAATACATTAGAAGGATTTATGTAGAGGGTCAACTTGTATAGTTTTACACTTTGGGAAGAGAAATCTTGCCACAAATATGAAAACACATTGGGCAAGAACTATTTTAGATGTCATTTGGCTAGTTATTTCTATGGCAATCTTCAGGCAAGAGACATAATAATAACAGATAAGTTGGATGTGAGGGCTTGGTGAACAGAGTTGATTAAGGTATATACTGTGATTCATTTGCAGAATTGGAAAATGTAAGGGTAGGTGTGAATCTGTGTGTGTCAGAGTGTGTGTAAGATTCCCTAGGGAAGGGTTATAATTTTAGAAGACCAGATAGTCTATAATAAGTTTGAGGCTTTCCAAATTTCAAAATCCAGATAGTATAACATTAGCCAGCAAGATTCAGGAAAGGAAAAACACAGAAAACCAGCATAGAAAGGAAGGAATAGAATATTACCAAAGGGCAGGGTATTTAACAAGTACAAAATCTGTTGAGAAGCTAAAATATCTCTATAAAATTACAGTAGTTCCAGAGGAGAGATACAGAAAGTGTTGAGAGAAGAAAGAAGATTGTAGTTAAATAAAATATTTTGATAAATATGAAAATTAAGAAAAAATATATTATATTTGGAGAGGTCGATATGATTTTAATTGAGATTTTTTTAACTTTAAAAATAAGTGAAAAGATAGAGTTGCGAGAGCGATGTTGAATGCATTTGAGATATATGGAAATGGAGTACAGAGATAAACATTAGCTAGCAAGAAGGACAGTTTTTTTGTTTAAAGAAGAAAGGTGATCAGGAAATAGTTTCTTATATTTTTCTCTTGGGGTTAATGTAGAGCATGAAATCAGTCGTAATACCTGGCTTGTTAAAATGTAACACATAGGCCACCGGGAATGAAGGAAGGTTTTGGAGAAGGGCGTAGACCTTTGTGGAATGCCTAGGATTTGGGGGCCACTCTGCCATTGGAATGTTGTGGGGAGTTGCCCTCCTGAAGCTTTCTTAGCTCAAACAGCTGGCCTGTATCGAAGAGATGTATGCATTGGCCCTTAGGCTATGTTCAGCACTCATAGAACAGGCAGATTAGCATATCCTTTCTTTCCCATAAACAGGTCCTCCTCATTTCAGTAAGACCCCTGTCACATATCACATGCTTGAGAAACAGTGAGAAGGATTTGTGGTTATCCTGAATGGCCAATAAAAGTGGGAATAAAGAAGAGCAAAGGTTTTCCTCTCTGAGTGTTGGCGCCCTTGCATTCTCTTCTCTTTCATGGCAAAGTTTAGAGTAATCTTTTCATCCATCCATATAGGGATTGCTGGCCATTCCTGGCATTTTTCAATGATAAATTGGTATAAGATATAAGAAAAATGCATCTATATCTATACAATTTGTATATCTCTATTTGTGTCGATCTCTATTTAAGTATACCTCGTTTTGTTTTGTTTTTTTTTAAATTCACAGGGACTGAGATAAAGCAAATAGTCACTAATATGTTCAGAGTAACCAGTTCCCTCAGATAAGACCATGTTAACTATACTTAGCAGGACAAAGAGCATTTAGAGAGATTGAGAATGGGAAATTTTATTGGTTATGAGGAGATGATTTTAAAAGCCACAGTAAAATACATTGGGATGTTGAGACAGAAAAACAAAACAAAACAAAACAAAAAAAACCCCAAAACAAAAACAAAAAACTAAGGGAAAACAAAGAAGTTATGCAAAAATGTTGTGCTTATGATACCAAAGAACACTGGCTTAACTCTGGGACATAATGCATTGTAGATAAAGTCTCAAAAGTCATTTTAAAATGAGTGGATTCTAGTTTTATTTGCATGTGCAATGACACTTAGGAAATGACTGATCCCAAAGCTTTTGATTCCATACATAATGTTAAAGCAAGCCCTGACTTAAAGCAGATAATATTTTGGCAAAGAAGAGTCACATAATAAATCTAATTCTTGAAAAATAGTCACAGTCAGTGAAAACAGAAGAAACCTACTTTTTTTGGAGTTACTCCAAGTTAATGTTTTAGGAAACAGAACTCAAACTAGCCAAATTTCCACCACTTTGGGATGGTTCTGGGGCCATTACTTCTTTGGGTGAATACCTAAACTGGGCACCCATTCAGAAAAAATAAGAAAAATAAAAAATAACTAAGAAAGAAAACAAACAGCAGAGGAACTATCAAAAATATGCAAAATAAGGCAGTATCAGCAAGAACTTGAATCATTGGAGGAATACATTTCTGAATATGATTTATTTATTACAGAGTTCATTTTTATTACAGGATACTTACATATTTATTACAGGATACTTTTAGAAAGCAACTGCTCCATAGATTCCAAAACACACACAAAAAAACACAACTCTGTGTCATGATTTGAAAGATAGCACGGGAATTTAACAAGATTTAAACTAGACTGAAAAAAAGAGAAATTTGGAAAAAATTTGAGATGAATATTGTAATAAAAAATTGCAATATTAAACTATTATGACCTATGAAGAGAGGCCTATTCTCTACTATAGGTCTGTTCCAAAACACTGAAAAAGGGAATGTTTTCCAGTAACTTTTCTAAATATTATTAATAGAAATGGATATTTTAATAAGTGATATATTCATTGGGGCTCCTGGGTGACTCAGTGGGTTAAGCCTCTGCTTTCAGCTCAGATCATGATCTCAGGTTCCTGGGATTGAGCCCTGCATTGGACTGTCTGCTCAGCAGGGAGTGTGCTTCCCCCCTCCATCTGCCTACCTCTCTGCCTACTTGTGATCTCTCTCTTTATCAAATAAATAAATAAATAAAATCTTTTAAAAAAGTGTGCCCGCTTCTCAAGGCTGTTTAAAAAAACTGTATATTCATCATCATCTCTTATAAATTATTTCCTTTATGGAGTTGAAAGTAGAGTTTCTACTAATTTCCTATGAGTATAAAACTTAAATAATATTTAGAAACAAATATGTTTTAGAAAAATCAAGAAAGAAAAATATTTTATAAGGAGTTATAAACCTTGTATTACCAATATTTAATATATTAATTATTCTCCTAATCTCTCTTTGGACTGCAAAACACAAGTATTAATTGATAGGTTTTTATTTTTTGATGTTCACTTTCTTAAAAATTCCATGCTGATTAGAGAAATTTGAACACTAAAATAAAGAATCGAAAATGTTTTGACTGGGATTTTTTTTCTCAAAGTATTTGTCATATATTGTATATATAACAACATAGCCTCATGTACTGCATAAATAATTAATGGATTTAGACCTGCAAGATACTTTTCATCTTTGAATTTTGAACGTTAAAATTAATATATCAAAAATACATTGCCAAATATATTTGATCTAGTTATTGAGGGTTATTTTTTGTTTGTTTGTTTATTTATTTATTTGAGAGAACACACACTTGAGTAGGAGGAGGGACGGAGGGGAGTGAGAGACAGAATTTCAAGCAGGTCTCACTGCTCAACTGAGCCATCCAGGTACCTACCCTTAGTTATTGTCATCTTTTAAAAAACAGTTTACTTTCTTTATTATCTTTTATATTCCCTGACATATAACTTGTATTCTAATTAAGTAATTTCTATTAATGCATGTAACTATTGTCCACTTATGTAAAATAAAACTTGGTCATATCAACATAATGACTTAAAGTAGAGATTTTGTTTTATCCCAGTTGAATACTAAGAAGATAAGTCAGGAGATTATTTGAGCTCAAAGTTTTGTTCATTGCTCTCCATGTTAAACCTGGAACAAAACAAAAACCATACCACATCCTTTTAAAATCAGTGCTTTAATCAGTTCCAAAGATTCATTTTATAGCTTGAAACTCTTTCATTAATAAAAGGAAAGGAGAATAAATTAATATGTTGAATATTTGCTCAAGTTTTAAGTTCATCAATTTTTGGATAAATTGGGCATCAGAATCCATTCTATAACCCAAGAACTGTTTATCTTTTAGTCTCTTCATGTATTGGGTATCTTGTTTTTCACTTCAACTTTGCACTTTATATTAACTAAATTATATGTTGTTTTAAAGTCTATTCTAAGTGATGGAAAAGTCATGGTATAATATTCTGTAAACTTACATTAAATTTAGTTGTTACTGATATTATTTTAATTGACTTAGATGTATTAAGACCTTATTTCTATTATAGATGACTTCTTTGTAATTTTAAAAATTTATTTTACTCTAAGATAATGTGAATATTTTGCCCTAATGTTATGTACCATTACTATAAAATGGTCTTAAGTTCACATATTTTTTCTATAAGAAATCTATTCCCCCTAATAATACTTAAATCCATTCTCTTTATTATTACAGTTAATCTCCAACATGATTAAAGGAAAAGATCTGCAAAATGTGTGAGAAAATGCAGGCATATTACAAAAATGTTAACATGAGTTATTTCTAAATTACTGTGAAAGAAATACTAACATTTCCACTCATTGATGGAAAAAATCAGAAGAGTATTCTATCAGGATTTTATTTTATGTGTATGTTAAATCAGGGTTATACTTATTAGCTACATAAAGAGAAACTGAATATTTACAGATGTACCAAACCAGTATAATTAAGTGTCTTGTACTCCTCTACTTCTAAAGGTTGGATTAGTGTTCTGTTGAAGATTTAAAAAAGCTACATTGATTTGCAGTATATTATTTATATATTTAGTTGCTAAATTAATTTGGAAAGGTTTATGTTATTAATATAGTTTCTAGTTACAACAAAATGAAATCCCATTTTAATTCCTCCTAAGGTATATTAAAAAACTAGTTTTTTTTATTTAAAAATTATATATGTGTTTGGGGAACCTGGGTGGCTCAGTGGGTTAAAGCCTCTGCCTTCGGCTCAGGTCATGATCTCAGGGTCCTGGGATCGAGCCCCACATGGGGCTCTCTGCTCCGCGGAGATCCTGCTTCCCTCTCTCTCTGCCTGCCTCTCTGCCTGCTTGTGATCTCTGTCTGTCAAATAAATAAATAAAATATTTTTAAAAAATTATATATGTGTTTATTTGATCTTAGGATTACAGCTAAATAAAGGTAGACCTGAATAAATTATTAAGATTCAAAAACTATTGTTCAGTTAATCAGGGGCCACTGCAGCATTACATATGTATCGACTATTTTTAGTATTATTTATCTAAAGTTAAAAAAAAACAACAAACATTAAAGGCTTTTCCCAAAGTAATGATGATAATTTTAAAAATTGTCATCAAAATTATGCTTTGAAACAGTGATAGGTAATAACTTTTTATTGAGTTAAAAATACTTCCTGTATTCATTTTTATTGAGACACTACACATACAAACACAGACACACACACAATGAAGAACATTCAACCAAAAATATGCTATAGATCTGTGGCATAATAACTTACATCTAGTATAGTTTATAAAATAAAAAAAATCTATAAAATATCTATGAAACAAATGATTTCTCTACTTAAATTATATCACTGTATATATACACACACACAGATCTCAAAACTTACTTAAAATTTATAGTAAAAACATTCTTGATTAACCATAACATTGGGACATAATATCTTCTACATCACACAGTATTTAAGTTCATTACTGCAAAAAATACCTACCAATGTGCCCATCTGTCTCTTTGTTAATGTTCAGAATAAAAAGATGATTAAATCAAATGAGTAAAGATGCCAGAAAGAATACAATACTCACTCACTTCTGTAAAAAGTATCTTAGAGCAAGAAAATAAAACTCTTAGCTATTTCTTATTATTGTGATTCTGAATCATGGCATATACTGAAAGAAACAAAATTTAAGATTTACATAAGAAGACTACCTAGGTCATTTAGAGTCTACTTGGATAACAGTAGGTATATAATAATTCCAATTATTGGCAAATATTTTATTGGCAAATATATTATTGGCATTATTATAATTTGGGTCATAATTTTGTATCACATATGAACATATTTATCTTATAAGTAATTTGTGTTATTTTATAAGATTTTGACAAATGTTTTGTAATACTTGTAATATTTTTTAATCTTGAAAGAAATCCAGCATTTGAATCAGATAATATGGATGTGATTGGTAGTTGGAAAGGAACAACTAAATCATTCTAATGCTGTGTAACAAAATGACCCTCTAGGATAAAAGCAGACAAGGATCTCAGAGTCTATTTTACTATTGTGATTACACCAAACTTGAAGAAAGTCGATAGAACATAATGTAAACAGAAGTTTGTGTAATCAGAATGAGGTCAAAGAAAGCACATGCTAGCATGATCCAATAATCTCATATCACTAATGATTCACGCATAGAAAGGCGAATATAGGAAGGTTTGCACCACATTCATAAAGAACAACACTTAGGAGTTGAATATGCTGAACCTTAAAAATCCAGGAGCCAGACTACTTTTGTATGAGTTTACACTTTTCTTGAATTGCATCTCTATCATAGATTCTCAGTGGCAACAGCATTTGTGATGATAAAAACTGAACAAGTTACAATCTGATGGCCTCCAAACAGAAAAGGCACTTTGGGCCTATGAACTGTTGGGTTTCCTGAAGCCTAGCCCTGGATGAGGAAACTTTTTAACCTAGTTTGGGACACTAGAAGGAGTATTTGTTCTTTTGGAGCATGGACCACACTCAGAAATTGGCATAGATGAGGACGAAGTGATGTCTAAGTGGAGTGTGTACATTACTAAACTACTAGAGCATCCTGCTTGCCAGTAGCTCTGCAGGAGGTCATGCAGAACTCAGGAGGCACTGCTGGCAACAGAAGTTGATGTATTTAAATGGTCAGGGACTACTTGTGCTGGAGGTATACACCTATGGAACATGATGGCCAATCTAAACTATGATAGATGTGATCTCACAGCAGTTGAACCACAGTCGAAGTGCCACAATTTAAAATTAACACTTTAATTAGTCAGGAGGAGAGAAACTTGGGATCATCAATGTACTATGCTCACACAAAAGAAAAATGCTGTGATCCAACATGATACTAAAAAGCCTTCATTGCTGAAAACTTATTTTTTAGTTGCTGGATGTGGTTAGGTCTATGGAATTCAGGGGGGCTTTTGTGTGTGTATATATGTGTGCATTGGCCTCTTCAGCAATTGAAAATATATGGTAAGTAAGGAAATAGTATTTTTATTGGGAAAGTTGGGGAAATGATCTGGTAGACTTTGGTGTTTCAATACAACCACATTTCTTTGTGCCAAAGAATAGTGCAGATATTGTTTCATTTAGATTTACAAAAAGAAACATCAACGAAGTAAATGTCAAAAATATTGTCAATGGTTGGACATGTATTTGATGAAATGGGTGAAGAGTTGGACAGTAATCATTTTCCCAGCTTTGAGAATACATGAGGATTTGACCCTTTGACTTATTCTTTCTATGACTAAATAAAGGAATGTGTAGTTACTCGAGATAAATGAGGATTCTGTTGAATTTGTTAAATATAGAGTATATTTACCCAAGCATATAATCCTTGGCTCTAGAAAGATTATATTGTGCTGTGATTAATAAATCAGTGATATTGATTAATATTTG
The DNA here is from genome assembly GCA_004024625.1 of Mellivora capensis. Lineage (NCBI taxonomy): Eukaryota > Metazoa > Chordata > Mammalia > Carnivora > Mustelidae > Mellivora > Mellivora capensis. The sequence continues at coordinate 23,191 of PISX010012513.1, forward strand.
TGTCACAAATTTATATATGTTTCCAGTGAAGATTGGTTGGTTGTTTTTCAGAGGTATTGTAAAATGCATACCTTCATTAAATGGAAGAAGGAATAAGGTATTATTTAAGGCTTTGAAAAAGGAAGTAAAAAGAAAGATTCAGGTGGAGATGAGGGTAATTGATTTTTATTTATAGAAGGAAACTATGCAGTACATGAAATCCTAATATAGTTAGGATTAGTAAGGAATTAAAATATATTTATGAATGTTGGTATAATAGCATTTATTTTTTTATGTCTCAGTTGTGTCGGAGCTCACTCTTAAAGAAAATCCTTAAATTACCTCAGGTTAATGGTAACACATTCTTTGTTAAATGCCCATGAAAGTTTTATTGAGCTTGCCATCACTTCTCTATTAAATAAGCACAGAGGCCACTAGATATAAAATATACAAAAGAGATGATATTTATTTATCACCAAATAGGTGCCAAAAAATTTAAGCTATTTTCAAAGTTTTGTGAGTTCCACACCAACACCAACCACCTCACCTGTAAAGAAAGCAGACAAATCTTAAAGAATGATTATGGGTTATCATAATCAGACGGCAACTCCAAGCTGTTGTTCCAAATGTGGTATAAATGCTGAAGCAAATCAACAAAAACCTGTGGTCAGATGTGTGGCTATTGATGTAGCAAATGTATTTGTCTCCATGGTGATTTGGAAAAAAAGACCAGAAGCAGTTCACGTTTTACCTGGCAGACAACAGTATTCCTTCAATTTCACACCTCAGCTTTATGTCACTCCTGCAATCTGCCACAGACTAAGCTGCTGAGATTTTGATCTTCTTGATACCCCAGAATATCACACTGTTTCACTATTTTGTTGATACTGGACCTGATGAGAGAAGCAAAAATAACTCAGGTGCTTTAGCAGCAAATATTATTTTAGAGGGTAAGAAAGAAACATAAAAGAAATTCAGGGACCCATCCACTTAGCAATTTCTATCGGTTTTGTGGTCAAGAGTATGTCAAGATACCCCTCTAAAGTGAAAAAAATAAATGCCAGGGCACCTGGGTGGCTCAGCGGTTTATGCCTCTGCCTTCAACTCAGGTCATGGTCTCAGGGCTCTGGAATCAAGCCCTGCATCTGGCTCTCTGCTCAGCAGGGAGCCTGCTTCTGCCCCCCCTCTCTCTGTCTGCCTCTCTGCCTACTTGTGATCATTTTCTCTCTCTCTGTCAAATAAATAAATAAAATCTTTTTAAACAATTGCTACATTTTGCATCAATCATCATTAATACAGAAGGACAGTACTCTGTGGCCCTCTTTGGATTTTGGAGGCCACACGCTATGTTTGAGTGAGGTGCTCTGGCATATTTACTATGTACTCAGGAAAGCTGCCATCTTTGCACAGGGCCTAGAACCAGGGAAGCTATGCAGCAGATCCAGAAATTAGAAAGAGCCCTCTGCACCGGTAATTTATAAAACAACAATGAACTCAGAGGACCTATAGAAAATAAGTTCTAGAGAACTATCAGTAAATCTGAACAGAAAACCCCAGGGCTTAGAAGTAAACTCATACACTCTTCCATAGATAACTATTATTCTTTTGAATAATAAAAACATTCATACGCTCTTCCATAGATAACTTTTATTCTTTTGAGAAACAGCACCTCAGATGATACCAGGATCTGGAAGAAAATGAAAATCAGATCATTGGTGATCAAGTGAGTATGCAACCTGAGTTGTTCATTGTGGACTATTACCTGGCCCACAAGCTTGTTATTGAACTGATATTGGCAGAAGTAGTTGAGCTTATTAAAAACATATTTCTTGGAAGATAGGAGGAGAGAGCACAGTAGAGTAGTTTGTGGTGGTGCAGTGTGCTAAAGACATTGTGTTAAATCAGGTAATACATGTAAAAGTTCTTGTATGAGCTGTACAGAATAAAATACCCATCAAAGAGAATTTAATTGATTTTTAATTTCCTACAGTTCTAGTCTATAACTACTTTCTGATTAAAATATATATTTTTAAATATATAGAGACTATTCATTATCATTGGCTACTTCACTATCTGTTTTAATGGGTAGCTAATAATATTATATTATAAAATAGAATAAAATTAAGATAAGCACTCATAAACACTGCTCATCATTCTATTGGATTATATTATTTCTTATTTTGCATTTAGTTTTCATTGCAAAACACAATTCCAGTGGCATTGCTTATATAGCAAGAGTGAAATATGTGTTGGGGTTTTTATTTTGAACTTTCGAAATACAAAATAAGTTTATTGCCATGTGGCTTAGGAGAACAGTGTGTGACCTTGTGCTTTAAGCAAAATGTATCCTTTCTTTCCCAAAAAGATAAGATTCTACTCAGCTTTTTAGTCATAGAATATATATATATGTGAGGTAAAAGCAATTGTAGAAGTAATGTAGTTTCTTCATTACATGAACAAGGAAACCAAACCAAGAGCATTAAAGACCTTGGCGGGTTCATATAATTAAATTAGACAGAACTGAGTCAAATACATGTTTCTGAACCTGTTTCAATAAACCTTCATCAATCCACTATACTTCTGTGGGAAAAAAATGATTTTAATCTTTCTCTTTTACTTTGAATTCAATTTTTCTAAAAAAATCAAATAATTGGGGTGCCTGGGTGGCTCAGTCGGTTAAGCCTCTGCCTTCGGCTCAGGTCATGATCCCAGGGTCCTGGGATTGAGCCCCGCATTGGGCTTTCTGCTCAACAGGGAGCCTGCTTCCTCCCTCTCTCTCTGCCTGCCTCTCTGCCTACTTGTGATCTCTGTCTGTCAAATAAATAAATAAAATCTTAAAAAAAATTCAAATAACTTATATCAAAAGTCATCACAAAAAATGAGCAGTTTTGAGAGTGACAGTGTTTATTTTTCCTTCTTTCGTATCCACCAATGGGGCTTTTGAGTTTCAGTTAGCCAGAGTATGAAATTATTTTTGTTTTAATGCAAGGTACGCAATTTTAAAACTAATAGATATTCGTAGAGTACCCATTGTCTATTTTATGTTCACAGCTGAATGGAGTCATGGTCTTTTCTTTACGATATATGAAATCTACTTATGAACACAGGGAAGATACACACACAAGATTAAACAACAATATGAGTAATTGTGGCACTTCATCATGGTTTGAGAAAACAGAGAAGCACAAAAGACATGCTTGCCCTTGGAAGAAGTATAAAGTTTAGATAGTTTAAAAAGTGAAAGATTTCTACAAAGAGTTTATGGGATTATTCAGAACATGAACATATGGTTTCCCACAGAATATTATTTAGTCTCATAAGAATTTATTCTTCCCAGGGGCACCTGGGTGGCTCAGTTGGTTGGGCGACTGCCTTCAGCTCAGGTCATGATCCTGGAGTCCTGGGATTGAGTCCCACATCAGGCTCGCAGCTCCATGGGGAGTCTGCTTCTCCCTCTGACCTCCCCTCTCATGCTCTCTCATTCTGTCTCTCTCTCAAATAATTAAATTAAATTAAATTAAAAAAAAGAATTTATTCTTCTCAAAGGAATAATTATTTTAGATATTAAAATAAGTACAAGCAATTAACTCAATAAATAAACTCAATGTGAATTTATTGCTATCAATAATTTAATAATGGTATCATAAGACATATTTTGTGCAATCTGCTTTATTCCAGTTTTTCCTTCCTCCCAGTGTCACAAAAAATGGTGGAGAATTTCTAATAACATTTATGTTTATGTTTATTAAGAGCATGATCATATGCTCATGTTAGGGCAGACACAATCATTAAATAGTTGCATTATTGGACAAGTTCCTTGTTCTTGGCCAATTTCCTTATTTGTAATCCAAGTGGTATAAAGTGAAATAATTGCTGAAGTGCTGTGATATTGTCTCCAAATAGTCTATTCCTTCCTTTCATGGTCCTCTCTGTGGGAGGATTGTTTATGTCTATCATGTTGAACTTAAAGACCCATTTGGTTTGTATTAGCTTTAACTGCAGTGTGTGACTCTCCATCTCCCTTTTGCTTTTCTAAGATGTCCAGAGAGAGACTGCCTTATCATCTGCATCCTGGGATGTAGACAATATGGAGCACATCTATGGTCAGTCTACAACTGACATGATCATGGGCAAGAAAAAAAAAAAACTTAATTACATTGACCAGAGATTTTAAGGACATCTTTGTAATTGAAGCAAAACTTATATTTCAACTGATAAAGCTACCATTAGTAAATGCGTAATGATGCCTATTATTCAAAGTTTACATCTTACTTGTTAAATGTGTCAATGATGTTTTATACATTAATATGTAAACATAAGCATAGGCACAATAATAGTTTTACCTGATTATTATGAGTTTGGGAAGGTCATTAATTAAACAAACACCTAAGTAGAGATGACTCCTCAGATACTTTCAGATGCTTGGAAATTAGCAAGTTCCTCCTATTCTCCATTATCTGTCAAGTTTCTTTAAGGGGGGGAAAAAGGGTGTTTCATTCTAAAACCTAGACTGATATTTGTGAATTTATCATAACCTTTTTGGAAGATTATTTGTCCACCTCATTCTTTTGCTTTGATTCTCCTGAATAATACACTTTTTTTTGTTTCTGTATATGAAAATTAAAAGATAAGATTGTTCTTGTTATAAGGAGAGAAGCATTTTGAATATTATGTGATTCATAATCACATTAAACTTTAAAGGCTTTTACTAAAAGAAGCCAGATGATGACTTCTGTATTTTTAAGTTAAAGTTCTTATTCATGTAGTATTTGAAACTATCAAGAATAACAAAAATATTTTGAGTTTATTTTTCAAACCAACTCAAAGAAAATGTTATGGATTCAATATATTTTTTCAACATACTGAAATGGTAAACTTTCATTTGTTTTTAACAGTTACGTAAGGACTCTTTCAAATTATTTCAATTTGCATTATTTCACTTTGTTTGCCTGGAGATCAAAATTAAACAAATATGGAGATAATTTCTAGCTTGAAAAGCTATGCTTATTTATCTCATTTTGCATCTTACATGGGAAAGGATTTAATACATTTTTCTTTAATATTCTTTAAATTTTAATATGGAGTACTTTTTCATATATTGAAAAGTCAAAATTCCCTGAGGAATGTAATTTTCTGTGGAAAATAATGAAGTGTTAAGGGTGCATTGATTCTTTTTACTTTTAGGTTCCCTTAGTGACAGAGACTATATACCCTATGCTCCATCTTGACAAAGTAGAACTCAAACTCCGTCATTTTGACTGACATGAAAAACACTGAAAAGATTGGAAATTTGATGAGGGTGAAATAAAATATGGTCTTGGCAGCTTTTCATTATTGTGAAATTGACTTCAAGAAGATTAATGTTTTTAGATATTATTTTAAGTTGTGTCAATTATATTTGCGATTATGATTCTATGCTAATATATCTATTTTGTTGTTTTTATTTGAGTTCACTAGTCAGGATACCTCACTTAATTTTAAATAATAATGATTGAGGTGTTTAAGGAATAAAAATTTTCAGCTAAATCTAATTTTCTTATCTTAAATCTGAAGGCAAAAATAGCAACTAGACTTCACTGCATTCTTTCTGTATGTCACATAAACCGGTGAATGCTCTATGCCATCTATCCAAATATCACACAACCTTATAAGGTAGGAAATGTCATTATTCTTATCTTATAGGTAGTAAAACGTTGCTCAGAGAGATTAGTGATCTTTCTCAAAACTACATCAGGAGCATGTGGCAGAACCAGGTCTCAAACAGATCTAACCAAAAAAACAAAACAACAAAAAACCTGTGCTATTGAAAGTTACCTTTGTTACCTCCCCGTTTACTGATAAAAACATTTTGTAAAACTAATAAGATCACAGTTTTTATTGTGCTTGTTATTTAGTTTATGCTTATGTATTATTTTATTTTTAATGGAGTATAAAGATCAATACAGTACATAAACCTAGTGTTTAGCTTAATACATTTAACAAATATATTCACTTATGTTAATATAACTACCATCCAGATGAAGGACTAGATTATTACCATCACCCAATAATGTCCATCATGTCACTCTCAATCAATACCATGTTTTGATTTGTTTTCACATATGTCATACATATTAACCTCAAAATAGCTTATTTTCTACAGGGCATCAATTTATAATCTATTGGCTCAATATATTCAAAGAAGAAGCATTATCCATGCCAAGAATTAGTAGAGAAATTTGTAGTTTGGGTTATATGAGAATGAGTAGTTTACTATAATGACAACTAACAAAATATTAGAATAGTAGATTAATAATATAAGTGGGAGAAATTCTATTTCCAGGACATGATCAGGAAATATTGGGGTCATCATGATTTCCTATGATGACATCATATACTAATGTCTGAATTTGCTTCTTAACTCATTTGAAAAGATTTATTGACTAAGAATCAACACAAGTAATTACATACAAAAGATATGGTTCAATTATGTGAAACACATAGTCCCTGGGACTTAATGATATACTGTTTAATCAATGAGGTAAGTTCAATGGATGCACCACTTTTAATAAAAATGTCCTCTGAATCAGGTGGCAACAGTAATACCATCAGGAATTCAGAGAAGAAAAAGTAAATGTGTGTGTACATGTATGATGAATAAAAGTATGTAAAGATTTTAAATTCTATGCTAGTTTCCCTGTTTTATTGATTTTTAGGATATTTTAAGATTTATATATGAATTGAACTATAAGACTTTAATTTTATAGAAAATTAGGAAATTTTGATAGAAATTTACTAATAAAATATTTCCATTAAAAATATTTAGATAAAATACCATACAGTGAGGCTTAAAAAAAGATAGGTTTCCAACAGGCAAATAAAAAGAGGCTCAACATCACTAATTACCAGGGAGATACAAATCAAAACCACAATATATCACCTCACACCTGTCAGAATGGCTAAAATCAAAACCGCAAAAAAAAAAAAGTGTTAGGATGAAAAAGGAATCCTTATGCACTGTTTGTGGGAATGCAAACTGGATTTTATAATGTAGGGTTAGATGTACCATGAGAGACTGGGGACTCTGAGAAACAAACTGTAAGTTTTAGAGGGGAGGCAGTGGGGAGATGGGTGAGCTTTGTGGTCTATTAAGGAGGGCATGTATTGCATGGAGCACTGGGTGTGGTACATAAACAATGAATCTTGGAACACCGACAAAAATAAATATTGATAAATTAGGACTATATACTTGGCAAAATGTATGAACAATAAAATATGTCACCATAAACAAACAAATAAAATATAGTAATTATGCTTAGTAATTTAGTAACAATACTTTGAGAAACATCCAGAGGGTGCAGCCCATCTGGAGGTTCCTCAAAAAATTAAAAACAGAGTTACCATATGACCCAGTTATTGCACTACTGGGTATTCACCCAAAGAACACAAAAACACTAATTCAAAAGGGTACATGCATACCTATATTAATTGCAGCATTGGTTACAATAGCCAAGATATGGAAGCAGTCCAAGTGTCCATGGGTAGATATATGGATAAAGAAGATGCGTACATACATATACATATACATATGTGCACGCGCGCACACACACACACACACAAACACACACACAGGGAATATTACTCAGCCATAAAAAAGAATGAAATTTTGTCAATTGTAACCACATGGATAGACCTACAGAGGGCTAAGCAAAGGAGGTCAGTCAGAGAAAGACAAATAGCATATGATTTCACTCATATGTGGAATTTAAGAAACTAAATGTAGAATAAAAGGGAGACCCACCAAAAACAAAAACAAAAGACTCTTAACCATAGATAACAAACATGGTTACCAGAAGGGAGGTGGGAAGAGAGGTGGGTGAAAGAGGTGATGTGGATTAATATTATACTTATCATGATGAGCACCAAGTAATGTATGAAACTGTTGAATACTGTATATGTGAAACTAATATAAAATTTTATGTTAACTATACTGGGATTAAAATTTTAAAAACACTGGAAAAAAGTGAATAAGAAAAAAATACAAGCTTCATATGAAAGAAAACAGGTAAAATTTTACTGGCATTACTTTTATTATAAAAAAAAACCTTTCTAAAATAAATACATTGAGCAGAGCATTTTGTTTTAGTACTAAAAACAAAGCACAACAAAACAAAAGAGATAGTCTTTCTTTCATTCCTATTGAGTATAAGTTACAAAATGTTTACAAAAATCTTTTGTTCAAGTATTTAAGAACATGATATAGCTTTTTATTAGCAAGACAAGTATTTATTTATTCATTTATGTCCTGTTTTGTTCGGTTTTGTTCTCAGCCTTGGCTGTGGACATGGTAACCTAAAAAGAACAAATACTTTCTTTTTACTTAACTTTAACTTTATAACTTTATATTAGTGTACCACATTAGAAATAAAATGAGATAAAGAATATTCCCTTGGAAAAAAATTAGAAAATCCAGACCTGAGAAACAAGTTTATTTCAGCATTCATTCAAATAAGGAGAATGGTACATTTGGACAGGGTGGTGTTACTGCTGAGCAAAAATAATGAAAAGGGGGCATGGAAAGAGTATATGGAACATTGCTAGGAACAAGTGTCTTTTGCATATACTTTGCTATGCCATCGTTTATTCATATTTTCTCACCAATACCACAGCTCTGCTGAAATCCAAATTTCTATTACCTAGGGTAGGTAGTCTCACTTTAAATCCATGATCAAATAATTCATATGGGCACTTGATCTTTACACCTTCTTAATGTTCTCACCAAAGTCCTTGGCTTTAACTTCTATCCACATACAATGACTTTATAAATTACTTCTTTCCAAACCTTTCTAAACTTCAGACTTATATATCTAAGTTATTACTGGGCCTCTCCACTTAAATATCTCTGATTTGGCATCTTTAAAGTTGAAGTATGTGTGTGTGTGTGTGTCTTCCCTGAAAAAAAAAAAATCAATCCAGAACTTCCTAATCTAAATTAATGGCAGCCAAAATACAATAATAAATAAAAATAAATAGCACCATATTAATATATCTTTCTTTCCTACCCTCCACATCAAGCCCATCAGGAAGTACTTACTACTGCCTCTCTCTTCAAAAATGTATTCTTAGTCTGATCAGTCATTATCACATCCCCGCTACCACTTTGGTGGTAACCACCAACTTGTCTCTCTTTAATTATTTAAATTCCCTCCGTATCAGTTGACTAGTTTCTCATGCTGCTAAAAATGTAATCATGACACAGCATCTGCAGACATTCTTTAACATGTTTAGTAAGTTCACTGTCTCCTCAAAATATTATGATGAGTACTTACCATAGTCTAAAGGGACCTAGTTTTAGTGCCTTCCCTCTGCACACTCTGACCTCACCTCTTTCTTCTCATTTTCTCTGCTTCAGGCACAGGATCCCTGCTTGGATTAACTATTATTGAAATTTTAGACTTTGGTCTACTGGTCTTTTTCCTTCCTAATACCTCTGCCTACTTGAGCTTCCCTCTGATAGCTACATGGTTAATTTCTTTATTTCATATAGTTCTATTCCCAAATGTCCTCTCCACAAGAAGTCTCATCCTGACAGTCCTCCTTCATTCTATAGACTGTTCATTCCCCTTCCCTACTGGCCATCACTATTCCGTTACTGGATTTTACTTTTCCACTTACCCCCAGGCATTTGTCACTTTCTTACTTCCTATGACGATTCCTTAATAAACATGTGGCTTTGCTTCTGTGTTTGCTTATTCTCTCTCTATGAAATACTAGAATAAAAGAGATCCTTGTATGTTTTATTACTGATGTAGAAAAGTGACCAACATTTGGTGGATGATCAATAAACATTTGTAGTGTGAATGAACAAATACATTAAGTGTTCTATTAAAAAACAGCATGACTGGTGAATATAGAGATTTCTTAACACAACATCAGGGATACTCTGCCTTTCATATATTGGAGCTCCTAAATTTATCTCCAATCTGTCTATTTGTTTCATCTCTGTTAATTCAATCTTTGTCCAAGGTACCACCATTTTTCATCTGGACTACTTGCAGTAGTCTTCTATTGGTCCCCTTCTTCCATTTTTACAGCTAACATAAACATACTTCAAATTATGGCACTTCTTTGGCTTAATGTCTTTTAATAACATCCCCATTCCAAATTGAAAAGTATTCAAACTCCTAAATATCATGGCCAACACAATTTGGCCCCTGCCTACTTCATCCTTCTCCTCTCAAAAGCACTCTTCCCCATTCCACTTTTCCTCATGATTCAAGAGCACCACCATCCGTGCAGTTTTATATACCAGATATTCTTCCCTCGTAAGCCCACTATACTTTCTGTTCTTGCTTTGCGTAGTCCTCTCTCCCAAATTTTCCCTCTGAATGGCTTTATATTTCTCATTTCTGAATTTATATTATTGGCTCCATCTCTGGTAAACTTGGCAGCACTGATCCAGTATCTCAACCAATATGGCAATATTTAAATTAGTAACAGAATTGTGACATGGATTGGCCTCCTAACAATTTTAATGTCATGAACTCCATCCTCTGTCTCTCCTTCTCTCATAATTATGGTGTTCTTAAGAAAAATTTCATTCACTCTAGATTTGTTGTCCCAGGTATGTTGATTAAATAATTTATGACTTTTTACTTAAAATCATGCCCAATTTGAGCTTTTATACTTTCTAAGTATAAATATTCATATCCTGATGACGTTTTTTTCAAATACTTTGACATGATTTTATAAAGATGTTCATAAGGACCATATAAGGATTCAGAGTTCTACTTAATTTTTCCAAAGAGCTATTTTTTGAGAAG